>JAVDBV010047905.1:0-25390 GCA_032619315.1 Piper longum
TATATATATATATATATATATATATAGAGAGAGAGAGAGAGAGAGAGAGAGAGAGAGAGAGAGAGAGAAACATAACCATTGAGCTCAAAACTTCCCCATACATACTACCAATTTCTTTGTTTTCTCCAATGGCAGACAATTCTATGCCAACTCTTGGGAGTTTCTACCGCTCTGCCTATAAACGGGTCGTCTTCTTTGGATGGTATATGCTCAATATTATGATTTTCAGATCTTGCAATTTTGGTTTCTAAAATTTCTTTTGTGATATTTTGATGGAATGTGGCAGGATTCAAGTGCTCTATTATGCTGTGAAGACCTTGAGGGAGTGTGGCCATGAAAAGGTCTATGATGCAGTTGAAAAGCCACTACGGTGGGCTCAAACAGCAGCTGTATTGGAGGTACTTCAGCTGACTTGAAATGCAATTTTATTAGTCCAATGTGAACAATAGTTTTGCCCTATTCTTTGGCAATAACTTTTTTGATCAACACTTTTTTGTTTGCATGTGCATTTAAATGTCAAAGAGTATTTATCTCCTTCTTGGTACGAACTCTCATCCCTTCTCAAGGTTTTTTTTATCTAACCTCACTTCACTGTTTCCATGAGTCTGCATTTCAAGGTCCAGAAACCGTCACTGTAACAGATTAGACTAAGACTATATAGATAAGACCACCCTCAGTTGCCTAACAGGGAAGTTATGTGATGACGGGAATATATTATATATAGTATTTAATTTACTATTTTTGTAACTTTTTTTACGAAGTATTGAATTAACTAAGACTTCATTAGGAGGTTTCAGCTTTTAACCTAGGACTAAATAAACAGTCTTTTATTGAGCCTTCAATAGAAAGTTTCAATTTTTGACCGAGGATTAGAAACACTCCTCTTTCTACAAATATGTAAAGCACGTAAGCTTATGGGACAATCAACACAATTGAAGACAAAAGTTGTTATTTGAATAGTTTTTACACAATTTATCTTTCTTCTTATTCTTCATTGAAGAATAGGAAAATCCCGAAGATAAGATACTAAGATTGTATTTGCACTCTAGTCTTATAAGAGAAAGTGTCAATTGATGCCATGTTTCTTCATTAGAAACCCGAGAACTCATCATTATCTTTCTTCTTATTCTTCATTGAAGATTAAGACAACCCTGAAGATAAGATAGAAGATTGTATTTGCACTCTAGTCTTAAAAGAGAAGGTGTCAATTGATACCATATTTCTCCATTAGAAACCCAAGAACTAATCATCATGTACTGTAAATATGGTTCATCGGGTGTCAATTGATACCATATTTTTCCAAGAACTCATCATTATGTACAGTAAATATGGTTCATTGTTTTTTTTTTTTTCAAGCATAATACCTTGTGGGGTGAAAAGTATTTGATTATCATCAGTTGCAGCACGAAGATTTTATCCACTTTTCCTTGATTTCCTCTCTATTTCTTATTTATTATGTACCACCTTGTGGAGGCTCGACCAGATCTGTTCTAGCTGCATTTCCACAAATTAGTTATCGGTTATTCGTGACATGGGGAATCCTTTGGAGCTTCCCTGAGGTGATCATCTTTGCTCATCCTTTGAATGCTGTCATCTGCATAAAAATTGATGTAAGTTAGTCATATCTGATTTCAGACTCGAACTCATTGGCTTGTCACTCCATTGATGATTAGTTGGTCTATCACAGAGGTATGAAGAGCTTGACATTCTCCAATTATAGTGAATCACAAAGCGATAGGTCTTGAGCTTGCAGTATGTAGCTCTCAGCCATATAGACATTTAAGCTCACACAAGTCACCACTTTTTACTCTACTACCGTGATCAAAATTACTTCCCAAAGACCAGTCTCAAAAAAACTCTTAAATAAGATATGATAAGAGCCTAAACTTTCAAGTTTGCCATAGAGATCAATTTGTTATAGGCTGAACTGACCAGATTTTTGTGAAGAACAGATTATCAGACACTCCTTTTTGGGCATAAAGCAAGCATCAAGTTTTGCACCATCCTGGCTTTTATGGCTGAGGTAATATTAGTTCCATACTTGTATTAACTTTTTTTTTTTTCAGACACAAGTTAGTGAAATGAAGTGATTAATGCCACTGAAAGCATGCAGATACAGTTCTTGCATAATATTGCGCACAGCTAGCATCATTTCTGAGGTTGGAATAATTTACAAAGCTCTGCCATACATAAAGATATTCAACCCTCTGATGTGTCATCTATACATCATCTACACCCTATTATTCCCAATCGTTGGAGATGGCCATCTACACCTTATTATCATGTTCTATCCCAAGCTATTCTTGTGTTTCCATTTATTTAGTTTTTTTTTCTAACTTCTGCGGTAAATCTGGAAACAATTTTATTGAGAAGAAGAATACCAATGCCCTTCTCTTCCTTTGTAACTGAATCTTTCTTTTCATTTTCTACTTATGTTTTACAAGTTCATCTAGCGTCATTCATACTGATCACATATGCATTACTACTCATCACCTCTTATTTGGACATTCAGGAGTCTGAAAAATACTGCATAAGAATGCCCAACAAGTGGAACTTCTCTTTTGATTACTTTTATGCTTCAATTGTTATCCTAGGAAGCTATGCTCCAGGTACACGCCATTACTAAGCAAAAAATGAAAACTTGTTGAGATTACATGAAGCTTTTCTGTTCATTGGAATTAATTCATTTATTGCAGGTACCTTACACACTTATTCTTCTTTGCTAATCTGGAAAGGAAACATCTATCCAAGTCTAAGGAGTAGGGAAGGGTCTTAGAAGCTTGTGAATTCTAGGTTGTCATTTGGTCCATAAGAAAAGTTTATAGAACATCACAAGGATCGGAAACACAATTTACAGCTTAAATTGATTCTTTTTGAAGAATGATATTCCTTTCTTTAGTTAAACTATTCAACAATGTCTAGTCTTGCCCTGCTCCTGCAATTAAATTCCTTGGTTTAGAATGTGTATATTAGAACAGTATAATTCCTTGGAAGAAGAAGAATGTTCATGTCAACAAGCCCAGAAATACTCAGTTCTATTAGAAATAAGCAGAAATGATGAATAGAGGGAAATAAGTAAAAAAAATCTTTCCTAAAAGCAATTAATCTGGTGAACAGACAAATCACAACTATTTTTTCATATAATATAAGAATGACATCTTTTCAAAGAGACACCAATGCGGTTTCCCTCATGTACAATCAAAACAATGCAGAAAACTCTGCCACCACAATCTAAATAACTTACTATTTTCAGAATACAACCAAAATTACAGTAGAAAATATATTCTGAATTTGTTTGACTAACCTTCGTATATAGAAATATATCAGAAATTAACTCTCCGGCACAGAGATCCCATGGTCTCCCCCAAATGTTTCTTTAAGATTTCATCACCTAAAAAAAAAAACCAATTAACATTCCTCCTTGATACTAAATTTAACATGAATCTTCTTAATTCAAAAAAATTTACTAAAAATTCTATTTGAATTTCTTCAAAATGCAGTTACTTCATATCATTCAACAGCAGTATTTGTAGGGAAAACGTACATTGATTGTTGCATATTGATGCCATATCCGAGAAACAACAAGATGGAGCACACCCAAAGTAAATATAACAGGTCCAATATCTTAGAAGAAAACCAACAAAATGGAAAATCCACAAAACATATAACTAAATTGAAAGCTCTTGTCAGCCATCACATGAAACATGAGATAGCTTCCAAGCACCAGTCTTCGGAAACAACATATATTGCAAATTAACGGAATAAAAGAAACAGGATCAGTACCCTGCTTAACACCACACTAAAAAGCACCAAATATATGAGTGTCAGATATAAAGCAAATTTTCTTCTTCTTCTTCTTCTTCCGCCATATTTTAAGGAAGCCAGATCCTTATATAAGAACCATGTGTGATTACAAAAGTAATGTTATATGTGCATTACTTCTTCTTATCCCCATTTTTTGTCACCACCAAGGCATTGATTGGCTTTATTAAATTAGCCACATAGATTATGCTTATGTGACAACTTCTTTGAACCAATCACACTTGTGGGGAAAAAGAGGTAATTGGCTACAGCCAATTATAACAAATCACTACTCATTAAATATCACTGTTGGCAGTCATAAAATTTTAATAATAAACCGGTGCTATCATTACTGCCAAAATGATTGTAAGACCTTACAGTTGATCATCTTTCGGGGAAAAGTGAGAAAAGTTTTAGTGGAACACAAACGATTTTCCAAATACAAATGGTAAAACTTTGACACCTGGATGCCTCGTCCAGGCTTAGTAATTAATGAAACAATTCAAGAACTGGAGCTGGTCATTAAAATCAATAAGCAATTTTAGAAAGCTATAGTAAATTTCCTTTAGTTGCAGGCGGCAGACCAAAATTTCCCGTTACAAACACATTTGATCCATCAACTCACAAACCGAAACAAAATGCAGCTGCCATTAAATATCAGTAATGTTCAAAGCTTGCGTCTTTGAGGAACTCGGGACACGCACTGCGCATGAGAGTGGCATGGAAAGGGTGGTTAGCCGTCCCTCAACTTAAAGAAACAAACTTTCTCGTGAGCGGGCACCGCTGCCGTCGCCGGCGACTCGCCGGAGAAAGGTAGCTTTTTCGATCGTCGCCTCCTTCAGGGGCCGCGGCCGGCGCCGGTGCTGGTCACGGCAAGCGATATGGGCTGATGGTCAGTTGCCACGGACGGACAGGATAACTGACCGATCAAATTTTAATAGTAAGTTTAGGTATTTAATAATAGAGTTTGATTTAAGATTGGTCGGATTTGATTTTAAATATTCATTTTTAATTTATTATTTTTAATTATAAAATTAATTTATTTTAAAATTATCAAATATCTATTTCATATTTTCTAAATATTTTTTTACTTAGTGTCACTTTTTATAATATATATTATTTTTTTATAATTTAAATATTTTAATAGTTATCCATTCAAACCCAATTATTTATCACAAATGGTTTAAGGGGTTGGATTTAGTTTTGTGTTACTAGTAAATGGTCGGGTTCAATATTGATGGTTGAAATGATTAGATTTATAAGTTTAATTTGAATGGTTGGTTTGGTTTATGCAATGTTAGAGAGCCTGAACCTTATTGTTTTATATGTTTTGTTGGTTAGAAAAATGCAAAAATAAAATTATTAAAAAATATATTTGATAAAATATTAATAAAACATAAATTGGGAAAATGTTCCCCAACTATAGCCTTTTAATGCTTTTTGTTTGTGAGATTTCTCATATGCTCCCCACAGGAGCAAACTCTTCTACCATCTTCTCTTGGATTCCATGCAGTTGAAGAGAGTTTTGTCAGTGGACTGAAATGACCAGTAACAAAAAGGTCACATTGATTAAATAGAATCAAAACTGGTCACTACAACATAGATACAAAAGATGAATTTCTGATGCAGACCAGTTGTTTTCCACACCATTGATGAATCCAATAAATGTCATAACATCAGCAACTTCTTCCCTGGAGCTTTTCCTCCAACCAAAAACTCCAATTGTGTTCTCCTCCTCCCTTTCCACCCACCCCTAAAATTTCTTTCTCTGCAATCCCTTTCCAACTCCAGGTTACCAATTCTCAATTCCCACCCACCCTTCCATTATAGCAACAAACAATCCTCCCAGCTTCCTTTAATGAAAATTAAAACACCACCAGCAGATCATCCACTTGTGGCAAAAGGAATGCTTTACTATCCCCAACATCACTGTTGATCAGCGCTCCTACATCTACCAAGTTGTTCCTTCCTCCACGTTACCTTTCCTTATCGCATACAAGTGAGCTCAAAACAGACCAGGCAAAAGGACAGGGAATCTGGTCCTCTGATTGTTGATCTTGCCTGCCATGGTCGGCCAGGATTGAAGTCACCGTGTGTGAGCAAGAGATTTAGGTACTGGCCTGCACCATCCGCCATCATCTTTAGACTCCTTTTTTGTCACTGCCCATTTCTCTCATATAGCACTTAGCAACCGGTCTCGATCCAGAAGTAAAACTAAGACCGAAAATACCACTATTCCATAAGATTATAACGTTTTCCCAGTAAAGTTCAATCTGGTTAGTGTTTCTTCCTCCGTAAAACATGCTAGAAACAAACCAGGAGGACCCAGAAAGCTGTTATTCTTGTGTTAACCATCTTTCTTTTGATCACTTTCATGGAATCCCAAGTAAAAAGCTTCTTCTTTTCTACTCCCTTCCTAGCTTATAGCTAAGCTTAGAGCTAAATAGAATCTTCTTCTACTACTTATTCGCCACGCTTTTGCTGCGTCTGATACTGGGTCTGGTCAGTAGCTTTAGCCTGCAAAGCTTGCCAAAATAAACACCAACCAAAGATTGCTCTAGCTAAAAAGCTCCACTCTTTGATCCCAAAAATTGCTTCTTTTTGCTTCTTCAGCTTCAAAAAAAAATGTCATTGCCATTAGACCAGCAAGTGATACAGCCACCACCTCCCTACCACAACGAGCAGGTCTACGCTTCCCACGCCGGCTTCGGTCATGTCGGGCCGCTCATCGCCGTCCTCGCCGTCATCACTATACTCGGCGTGCTGGCCGGGATGCTCGGCCGGCTCTGCACCGGCCGGAGTGTTATGGGATACGGCCACTACGGCTTTGAAGAGTGGATTGTGAGAAAGTGCGCCTCTTGTATAGATGGGCGGATCAGTCCTCCGCCGCCGCCGCCGGGGCCCGCTGCCGGCGGCGTGCCGGTGGCAATGCCGGCCGAGGCGCCGGAGGCAAGAGCAAGAGCAAAAGCAGAGCATGCTCATGACCAGAATGAGGGCAGTGGTGAATCTTGAAACTTTTGAGATTATATTTTTATTTTTTGGACGGAAAAAATTTGAGAAATATAATTTATCCATCTTTGTTGCAGGTTGAAAAATTTGTTGTTGTTAGTTTCCTTTTAATTTCTTTTTTGTTGGTTGGTAACATAGATGGGATAAATTTTTGATAAAGAAATCTCATTCATTTGAGCTCCTCTTAGGTTTTTTAGCTGCTGTTCTCTTTTGGGTTTTAGCAGCTGCTTCTAATTTATAGATTGGTAATGGAATAATAGATCATGATTATCTGTTACTATATCATACTTCATACAAATGGTTTACTGATGACTACTTAAAAGGATGAAAAAAGCTCAGTGGTTTTAGTTCTTACATTTTCTTCCCAAGCTATTTTTTGTCTAATATGAGACCTGCTAATGTATAATAAGTTGATATAATGTAGCATCTTCTATTAGGATCTTTCTTTGTTGCATGCCTAACTCCACTATGGTTCTTTATTTTACAACCATCTTAGCAGTATCTGTTTACTGCTTAAACATTCATTATCAGCACAATGGTTTCTTTGTTTCTTATTTTTGACGATGACCCTCTTGATCATTTCTCATTGACCTTTCAAAAGTTTGGCCATTGATCATTTGTACCAAAAGGATAATCTACAGTTTTTCTACAGTTCCTGCAAAATGGCCTTCAATCCAATCTTCTCAATTCATCTTTTTCATGAAAAAGGGAAAAAAATGTGCCAATCAATCATCTTCTCCACATACTGCAAATTTCTTGTCCTCTGAAATTTGCACCAGGAGAAGGTAGGTGGTAAAGGCTATAGCTAGAGAAACTATGCAAACAACCCAAGACCAGCAAAGCTAAACCTTGTGAGCTAACCTGCACTACCGCGGCAAATATGCCCGCCAACATTGGCGGTTTGCGACTTGCTAGATTCCTTTGGCCTTTCTTGAATTGACCCTTTCACACGTCTCTCAACTTTCGAGTTTTTTTGGTTGACAACATTCCCCCCTTCCTTGGTAACAGAGCAATAGCTTATTACATTACAGTAAAAGCCTGTGAGTATTGAATGATATACAGTTACACTCTTGCAGTGTGTCCCTTGGTTTAAAATTTCATGGTATAAAGATATACCCTTGCAGTGTGTTCCTTGGTTAAAAATTTCATGGTTCTAAGTTCTAGTAAATATCCCTCTTAGATCTATCAAAGATGGGAATAAAGAAGAACAGCTAGAAACCAACCCCAAAGGGACAATTTTTCTATGTGAGAAATAAGAAGGATAGGTTTGCAGGCAGGACAATAGTTTTAAAATCTGTACATGTAATTTGGGTAGCTTTTGTCGGTAAAATCTGTACTTTGGCGCTGTTTCACAGTATTGGCTTCTGTGTACTAAACAATGCAGATTCCTTTCCTCTGGGACACTGCTGGCACGCCACTGTGTTACACAGTACTGTACACAAAGACCCTAACATAAATTACATTTGTTTATTTTATTTTACAACGCAAACATTTTTTTCCTTTAGGTTAAATTAATTCACAAATTTACTCGTACTAATAAAAGACGAAAAATAAAAGAAGATTTAACCAATTAAAATATAATAAAATAATGTAATTGGAGTTCATCTCTATAATAAAAATCTATCATTTTCTCATTTAATTTTAAATCTTCGTATAAAATCAAAATATATCTCCCACTTTATATATAAAATCAGAATATATCTCTAACGTATGCCTAGCTCACTGTAAAAGTGAACTTCTAACAACAAGATCCACCCAATCCCTTGAATTACTTCGATATCCTTAATTAGACGAGTTGATTGCTACCACACAACAATTCTAGAGTAAACCATACGATTTTTTTTTGCCGGATGGCTTTTATGATGCCATCATTAGTTGAAAGGAAAACTAAATGATGTTTCAACTTTCAATCTTTAAGTAATTGTAGATTTTTAAGTAATTGATATGAGATCTTTTTGCATTTTCATATGACATAATGATTTTTTAATTGGAATGCCTTACTAAAAATAACACAGCCCATATTAATAGTTTCACACTAGAAGAAGATACCATAAAAACCTGATAGCTTTGCTCATATTGATTATCATTTGCGGCAAAGATAAGATTTTTCCTAATTTTTTAGGCAAGATATGATGTTCAAAAGTAGCTTTCAGAAAATTTGACCAGCTTTGACAGTATTGATGGCCAAAAAGTAAGAAAAGAACTGCACGGATTGTTAAGTGGATCAGACGCTTGTAGCCCAGAATGGTGTTCAACCAAATCTAATCCACATCAGTTGTTTTGGAAAAAGGAAAGTTCTACCAATTCATGGGTGGAGATCACCACTAAACAGTAGCCAAAAGATTGGTAGTATACATAGCATAAAAGTTTGATCCTGCATGATTCATAAAATTCAAGGTTACTATGCCAATAAATATGATAGCAATAATATTTAGCAGAGAAACCAAAACAAAAGATATGGCCTTGAAGAGATGATTAAAACTCATTAAACCATAATTGAGCCAATTCATGAACAGCCATGACTTGGTTAAAAATGTTAAATATATTTACCGAAAACTGAATTAACAGTGAGTTGTAGGAGAGATACTGTTCCCAACAATGGACTAGCAAACAACACTTAATCCATAACTTAAGTAAAATTTAATTTATTTAACTAGGGCAAAGTAGAATTACTTTGGATCGGGAAAAAAGATATTAAGCTAGTCATCTAGCACCTGCTTAAGTAGTCAATCAAATATGATGTAGCTTGTCTTGAATCAAATAAACAAGGTGCCCATTATGCAAGCTCATCCATGACATTCCCCTTGTAATCCTAGAAAAGTGATTTAAGAAATGGACGTATCTCAAAAAGAACAAGTCATTCTACTTTCCTGGTGAAGTTGCATTATAATTCATATAACTTTATCAATTCATGCTTATCCTGATTATAGATGCAATAGAGACCACAACTTCTTTGGCTCCCAATGAAGAAACAACCAAAGGAACTTTCATCACATTTGAACAATTCTACAAAAAAATTCTAGTCACATCGCTTTCAGCTTTTGTAGTGGCCAGGTAGACAATGCCCTCATTCATTTTGATTTAACATCAGCAACTCTCACAGTACAAAAATATACCAGAAAGTGCATTCGGTTGGCTAGCAACGAGTGGCAGCTAAAGGTCAGACAACTTCCTTAATTCAAATGGACACAGAATACTATAGCTGAGTAAGGATGATAAGTTTCACACTACATGCCAGTGATGAGCTAATTTGTGGAAATTGAGAACAAGCTTGACGGTGCAACAATCAAAGGAAAAAGATTCTTCTCCTATTGGTGTTGATCCTTAACCATACAACAAGAAATCAAGAAAACCCCTTCATTTTTTCAATAAATTGCCTCTTAGTTCTGCTCTTTTACGAACACTACCAAATATGTTCTGGTAATTGCTTGAAGATAGAGCCCGCATTATTCATAAGATCCCATCAAATCATCAACCATAACTACCACAGTCCACATTGATTCAAATTTTATTCCAATTGCTAATCACTATGTAACAGCAATGAGTTGTGTTTTCAGGATAAGGTGTCATAATTGTAAGGTCGATAGACACATAAATTTCACGGCTCAAAAGTGTCAAAATATGCTACTTCAGAATAGCAAGTTCTGGTGGAAAAGCATCTCTTATAATCATTATTCAAGTACCTTAATTAAGGGGATCATTCCCTTGTTTGCTTTTGGCAGGTCCTTTAATCTGGAGCAGATGAGAAAGCCCTGCCACCACATGGATCCGGCTAGTTGGAACACCTGTTTTGGCTAAAGCTCTTCTGTGTTTGTGCAACAAAACAAAGCAAGGGACATAGCCGATGTCATAATGGATGAGGTACAGAGCATCAATACAGCAATAAGGCAATACAGATTTCAAAATCTCCAGCAAACTAGTTGCTTCATAAATCATAAAAATGTTGTCAGGAAGATAATGTAGCAAAAACCATAAAAAAAGCCAACTGAGCAAAGCAAGACAATTAATCAAACTGCATAAGAAAACAATGAACATCGTATAAATCCAGATTTTCCTATTCATAAACATTTGTATATTGTCATCAGGTTTTTCATGTAGAAAACTAAGACGTAACCATAGAAGTTAGGACGGACAATAAGGCCAACAAGAGATATAAAAAAAAAATGATAGACACACATTTCTTATAAAAAAATTTGATAGGTGCACAATTCTTATAAAAAAAACTAACATCTAGCAGGCAATTTGAGGCAAGGCCATAATAGACAAACTTGAACATAACTAGCAATAGAAAGTTTAAAACACCATGGGAAACGTAAACAACACTAAGTTGACCATACTAAATTTCAGTATACAAAATAAAAAGAACCCTATTTATGTATGTGCAAATTCAGGTATGAAGCAAAAATTGGAAGAGTCTGGAATTGCTTCCACAGATAGATACAAACATATCACATACAAGGAACAGTTCCTCTAAATTCAAACCTTCCAAGCAACAATTATTTAACCTAGACATAAAATCATGACATTCAGAGTTACGGGTGAACTAAGTTGCACGGTTGCACCAGATATAACACCAATAAATTTCGATGCCTCACATCCTGAAGCCGAAATTAGTTTGGGAAACACATCATTAAAATCAAGAAACAAAGCATATCAGTCAGTCTTAGCCAATACGACTTCTGAAGGCTCAAATAATATGCACAATCATTCCGACTTTGAACATTTGAAGTTTAAAACTTGACCCTGCATCTACTACAAAAATATTGTGCTGCACTCCTAACTAATATCCCGGATTGGCAGCCTCTTTTTCGAAAGACAAAAAGCTCAATTATACGGTGACTACTGCAGATCACAAGACTGGCAATTTACAACCTTTCAAAGCTAACTCTCTCTAAATAAATAATCTATTTGCACAAAAGAATCTTGGACCCTATCATATTTAAACTGCAATTCATCAATTGACATCCAACATGTGGCAAACCACAGCTCAATACTGAGATATCATATCATCACTCAAGAACTAACCACAGAAATGCAATCATAAGCTGATACTAAAATAAGTTGTTCATAGCAGTAAATGTAAACCTCCCAAACTGGAACCTTAAAAGCTACAGACCTCATTTTTTTTTCCGTATAGATTACTTGCTAACTTCTGTTCCAACTTTTGAACAACAATCCCACAACCAATTAATCTATAAAGGCAGCAAAGCCACTATTTTTCCTTAAAAAAAAACAACTTTGCATCTAAAAGAGGAGATAGACCATCATCTTTCCATGAAAATTACAGTTATTTTCTGTTTGAACAACAATCTTACAACCAATCAATCCAAAAACACAACAAAGTCACTCTTTTTCTTCAATAAAAATACAAAATTTGCGCCTAAAAAAGAAGATAAATCAGAGAAAAGCAAGCAGGATACCTCGGGCAGCCACTTCTCGCTCTCGGCATCCGCCATCACCACATTCAACCAATCCCTGTTCCGGGACTCCACCTCCCCCACTAGGTCGAGCAGCGACCCGCACATCCGGCACTTGGGAGAGTAGAACTCCAGCACCGTCGCCGCCTTCCCGCTCGCCAGCGCGCGCTGCTCCAGCTCCCCCTGATCTGCTGTCGTCCGACGCTGCCCCGCCGCCGGAAAAGCCTCCGACTTTACCGCTCCGAACGCCGCAGTGGCCAGCGATTGGAGGCCCTGCAGCGACCGGAACAGGAACGGCCTCGAAAACGCAGAGGTACGCCGGCCATGGAAGTCGGAGGGAGAGCTTCACCGTTGTAACCAAAATACAGGGGCTTTTGTATAAATTGCAAAATTACAGGGGCTGTTTTGTGGTTTTCTGAAAATGGTGTAATCGGTCAACTGCCATGTCTGATTAGGGTGGGACGGACCGCACGCGTGGTGACCGGTTCTCGCACGTGCGAGATTTGGTTTGGTTACCCGCCATTTCCGAGGAGGTGCACAAATTGCAAGCTCTTAGCTTCTTCACCCATTCAAATTGTAGAAGACACTTCTAATTACTGCATTCTGGCTTTCTTCGTTTGATCGGATTTGGATCGCCGTTTTTGACGCCGTCGTCGTCGATATGGACGAGGAGTACGATGTCGTTGTGCTCGGGACAGGATTGAAGGAGTGCATCCTGAGTGGTCTTCTGTCTGTGGATGGACTCAAGGTTTTCCCATCTTGTTTCATGGTCACTTCCATGAAAACCAAAATACAATTTTTTATTTTTTATTTTGGGTAGAAAATCTGATGTGTTCTTGAATCTTCAATCCTGTATTGCGTTGCCAATCACTTGTCAATAATTAATCGATGCTTAAATCATACATCTGTTTGTATTTTAGACGTACAAATGGTATGGTATATTTTGTTGGTGCATTTTTATGGAAGTTATCAGGTATAAAAAACTTCGAGGGCCGTGAGAAATATTATGATGTACGTGATTCAAGGATCTGTTCTTCTTGCTTGTTTGATTCAGGTTCTTCACATGGATAGGAATAGCTACTATGGAGGGGAATCCAGTTCATTAACCCAGGCTAATTTCTCTTCTTCTATATTTGATTGCGTTCATATTAATCTGTTCACATTTTTATGTTGTATAAATATTTAGCGTTTGAATGTTTTTTCCACTGTATCTGCCATGAAGCACTGGATGATATTTAGAGGAAGTGATCAACCTCCAGAGACTCTGGGCTCAAGCAAAGAGTAAAATGTGGACATGAGTCCAAAGGTTTTAAGATTTCTCATCAGATTTTAGCTATGACCAGCATGATGTCTGTTTTCTGAAAGATGCGAAGACTAATTTTTTTTTTTCACAGTTTATGATGGCGAATGGAATTTTTGTCCGTGTTCTCATCCATGCCGATGTTACCAAGTACTTGAATTTTAAGGCTGTTGATGGAAGTTTCGTGTACAATAAGGGGTATTATCTGTTTATTTGATGTTTTCTTAATTCATAGAACAGGCTTGCATTACTTGGTATAAGACTGAAAATAGTTAAGTTCATATCTAGGTCATTTTTTGGCAACATAAATTTCATACTACAATATTTAATAGTAATAAATGAAAATAGTGTGATGTGAGATTCATATATAATGGTTGCTGCCAGAAAATTGATCCAAACTGTTACAGTACCAAGTTACATGGCAATCTTGTAAAGAGAAGCATGAAGAACTCATTTTTTCATTTTTTAATTTTTTAATTTTTTAATTTTTTTTTACTAGCTGGCTAGAAGATGAACTTCTTATGTATTTATGTTGATATGTAAATTACAGATATTCAAGGTGCCTGACACTAACGTAGAAGCACTCAGATCACCATTGATGGGACTTTTAGAGAAGCGTCGAGCTCGCAAATTCTTCATTTATGTGCAACATTACGAAGATAATGACCCTAAATCCTTTGAAGGATTGGATCTGAATTCAATCACTGCAAATGATCTCATTTCGTAAGTCTCTTATCCTTCTTTACTTCTTTGTTAACACCTCAAATTAGGTAGCAAATGCTCACTGATCGCAAAGAATTTTCTAGTTTGCTTCAGTAAATCTGCCGTGTATCCATGAAACAAGATTCTGGTCAGAGTTAAGAACATTTTGCCGGGGATTATTGGTTGAAGAAGATTAGCATTTCCAACTTCATTTTGTTCATCCATTTATGTAAATACAGGAAGTATGGGCTAGATAGAAGACAACACAGTAGATTTTATTGGTCATGCTCTGGCTCTTCAATTAGATGATAGCTACTTGGAGAGACCAGCCGTGGAAACTGTAAAAAGAATGATGGTAAATGTCTGATCCATCTTTTCATCACAGACTTCGAACTCACCTCGTTTGGCTAAAAGCTCAAGATGTTGGGAAAGAAAATCGAATAGTATTCGCTTAGTTGGCCTCATTTTCCATGCGACTGTATGCAGAATCCCTTGCTTACTTAGGAGGAGGATCCCATACATTTATACACTTTATGGTCTTGGTGAACTTCCCCAGGTTTGCCTTTTCATTGTAGCTCTCTGAACACTGTAAACTTACTCATCCATATAATCTTAATGAATTCTACATACCATGCAGGCATTTGCTCGATTAAGTGCAGTATATGGAGGAACATATATGCTAAACAAGCCAAAAAGCAAGGTACCATTTTGCAACAACCATCGTTCATAAGCTGTTTTAAACTAAGCATTATATTTTATCCATCTAACAAGATAGAATGTTAGACATAATGAAATAATATGGCTGCGGTTCACAGGTGGAATTTGATGAGAATGGTAAGGCTTATTGTGTGAACTCTGAGGGAGAAACTGCAAAATGCAAGAAAGTAGTCTGTGACTATTCATACTTGCCTGATAAAGTAAGCTCTTCAATCAAGTAAAATGCTGATGCTCTTTCCAAACATGAATCTCTAAAAAAACTCGCTGTTCTGTGTAGGTTAAGAGAGTAGGAAAAGTTGCCAGAGCTATATGCATAATGAGCCACCCCATTCCAAACACCAATGATTCTCACTCAGTTCAGGTCATTCTTCCACAGAAAGAGCTGTGGCGAAAATCTGATATGTATGTCTTCTTTACAGCTGTGAAAATTTTCATCAACATACAAGAATATAAATAATGTTGTTGTTTGAAAACAATCTCATGGATAAGAACCTGGATGTTAGGTACTTGTTCTGCTGCTCATATGCTCACAATGTGGCTCCAAAGGGAAATATATTGCTTTTGTATCAACAGAAGCAGAGACAGATCAACCCGGGTGGAGTTAAAGCCTGGGATTGAGTTGCTAGGTTCTGTTGATGAGATATTCTTTGACATGTATGATAGATAAGAACCAGTGAATAATCCTGGACATGATAGTTGCTTCATATCTACTGTAAGTTATTCTGATTTTCTCCAAAGGAAGATTCTTTACTTTAAGGTACCAATAAGCAACAATCTGATTCTTGATGATACTTATTGTCAATGTCACAGAGTTACGATGCAACAACACAGTTTGCGCTAGCGGTGCAGGATGTGATTAACATGTACAGTAAGATTACTGGAAAGGTAATTTTTTACTTTTTTTCACGAGTATGAGCATGATGTAAGTCTAAGCATTGCCAGTTTATGCTATCGAGATATAGTTTACATGGGAAGAAATTTATGTTGTTGTGTATAGAATTCCGAAGATAGAATATTTCAAACTTCAAGGTATTATCTTACTGCTTGAATCTCCTGAATATGTTCTTCATCTTGTTTACTTGTTTCCAGGTTCTTGACTTGAGCGTGGATCAGAATGCTGCAAGTGCAGCATCTAAGAAGTGACGTTCAATAGCAATTCTTCACCCATTCTCTCATTGCACAGAAGGAATGAATGAGTGTTTTTTTGCCAAACTATTGATTTGCTATTGTTTAAGAACCAAAGAAACTTCTTTGCTTAATGATTTTTGACATTAATTAGTAGAGATCTCAGATTTCACACATTCTGATCAACTCCTTGCAGGTTGAATTAGATTTTTTGAATGACTATGTATATGCTACCCATTCATTATGCATTTCTTTTATTTTGTTTTCATATTTTTATCTCATTATCATGTCTATACCGATTAAAAAATGCTCAGATAGTTGCAAATATATTCTGAAAGTTACACTACATTTCAGGATCTTTAGCTATGAGTCAGCAACATCCTGATTAAAAAGGTTTAGCAAGAGGCTTTGCCCTAGCAGGTAGAAACCCAAGTCAAAATTTATTAATCTGAATATTAGAATTTTCCACAATTCCCCATCCGCACTGTTCCCATTATCTCCGCCTGTTTCATCAAGCACACACAAGGAGATGTTGGCAATGATTGTAATACCCTAATTTGGCTCACTTGCGAACTGAACCAAAAATACTATTGGTGATCGAACCGTTCACTAATCTTCGTAATTTGATTAAGCCGACCTAGATCTACCCTCAAGATGGTAATGCAATCATTCAATGTATGGATGTGATGCTTAAGCTCTGTCGTGGCTCTAGATGCATGATGTGATATGCAATTCATATTCAAAACAAGACAAGCCCGTTAAAAGGTGGAAAAACAACGATTTTTAAAGCAAAACGGATGGAGTTTCTCCTAAAAGTTCAATAGAGACCACCCTGTCAATGACAAACAATATGAATATATAATAATAAAACATAAAACAATGCTAAAACATCGTACCTTTCACACAACATTCACAATATAATCATCTTTATCTAGTTGCGTCGGGTCTCGACCCTTCCAGTTCTACTCGTGAACATCAACACACAAATAATATCACAATTTCACATAACAATTCATGCAATTAGACATCAAATCATTCACCCACATAATTCACAACAATTTATCACACCAATTTTGATTCCATTCGGTAGGTACATGTGTACATGGTGTATCGCTGTTCCTCCGTAGTCCTGACAGCACTCACTCATTCAGGTTCTCACCTACATATATGATATGAAAACGTAACACTCATCTATAAATAACAAATTGATAGAGGAGAGTTGTCTCTCCTGTTAAATGAAATCTATTATATATTTTTGCATTAGAATCTCTCATAAGGGCACTAATTAGGACCATCAGCCTTGGCTTAACATCGTCCCAATCTAACTCGTCATAGGCCTCGACATTTTTAAACTATCCTCGGCACAAGAAAATCAATTATCCCAAAGCCCTCTAAATCCCCCGTATCACTCCTGGCTCTGAGTATATAGGCCAAGTACTCTCAGGCAGGCGCCTTCGATACCATTTGAATCCACAAGTTTAGACATGTGCTACATTGCAGTATCTGTAATCCTTCACACTTCTTCGGGTTTAAGGAACTCCAAGTTGGAGTTGTCAAGATCCATCGAAAATAGAACGACCTGCTCACTAATCTAGAGCCAGCTTCACTAGCATGTGCAACTGCTCGCGGTGCGCGTGAGTCGACTTTCCCTTGTCGCACATCTCACTGGAAAACCACGAAAACTATATATACATATATTTGGGTAGGGATTATAATATAGTAGGCCCGAAGGCATCATGATCTAAATTTGAGTTTTTAAAAAGAAACTCGAAGGGTCTTATCTCTAAAGGTTATTAATTCAAAAATTAATATGACTAAATGGCCCATGTGGAGTGAGATACAATAAATCTACCACTCGACACGTCCACTTACATGTTAAATCAAAGCACGATGGAGTGTGATGGTCAAACTAGAAGCGAGTTCTAAATGAACCTGGTAAAAGCTACAATCGTGTCCACGTGCCTAGGTGGTCACCATTGTCGAAATGATGCATTCACACATCCTCAACAATACACTCATTAGCCCTATTCACATCAAGTCGAATCATAATTATCTAAACTACAGTGCAGTGAATTAGAAACTTATACTTAATTTACCTAATTAGGTCATTATCATTCATTCAATATAATTCAAATCATACAAATTCATTTTATTTACAATCAAAATATTTTATCATGTCAAACAAGCAAATCATAGCATGTTGTGCTAATAATTATCAATTTTAATTAATTAGGTCAAAGGTAATTATACTTCACGTCGTCAGCGATCGGCGACGACTAGGGTTTGTCGTACGGTTCGGTACTCGAATTCGGTACCCGATGGCGTCTGAAGTTCGATCGGGTTTGGTTGAAGCAATCTAGCAAAAATCCAATGATTTTTGGCAAATTCCAATAAATCCAATTTTTTGCAATTTTAGGCAATTTTATGGCGACTATTCTGGCGAGGTAGTCGAGGCTGTGGGTCGGCACCGGTTTGGTGAGCTCAACATAACCACAATGGTGGTAAGGGCGATGACATCGACGATGGTCGCCTGTGGTGGCCATGGGTCAGTCAGAGTCGCTCAATCGCCTAGTCGGCCTTGAGCCAGTCTTGGCAACCGTGCACAGTGGGGGGAAGGCATCTGGGGTCGAATGGGTGGCGACGGCTGAATTGGTGTTGGGAGCGTGGAGTGAGGGGGCGGCATTGGTGTGTTGTGGAGACTAAGCGACGGCCGGGAAGACGGGGAACGGCTTGGTGGAGTCAGCCGGAGTTGGCATCAGTGGCAAGGACTAGGGTTAGGGGAGAAAACTATGGGGTGAAGGTCATATACTGTGATAACTTATTTCTCAACTTTTTTATAACGTCATCTTTATATATTCAGGTAAACTTGACCCTCATCGTATATAATACACAGCTAACTTCAGCTTAACACACGTGCCATGAAACTGACTTGACGTAAACCAATAAGTTTGGTTCGTTAATGTAAAACTCTCGCTCAGAGTAATGGGTTTTACAATGATAATGTGTTGTGCTCATTCAAAGCAAGCCTTTCTACCAACAAAAGCTACTAAAAAAGCTACTAAAAAAGCTACTACAATTCACTTCATGATTTCAATTATGAAATTTCATATTTTTTATCATGGAAAAATTAGTTATTGATCTGTCCTAAAGCAAAAATTAAATGATTCATTTTCACAATAAATTGAGTTTTCCGGACAGGTGGTTACACCATTTAAATTTACAAACTGCATCACTAATTTTATTATGCATTTGTTCATCCCTTCAGTTTTTAATTGTTTATTTATGCTAACTTGATAGCATGTTGGAAAACTAAAAATTATTAGTAATGTAATGTAAACAAAGAAGTAAATGCAGGAAGGAGGCAGCTGAATTAGAAGATCTTGGAATAAAAGATTTTCTGCTAGTTTTTCACAACAAACTAGTACACAATCAGGCATGCAACAGATGACACTCAAAATTTTTAAACAGGTTGAACTAACACAGTGTACCTGCTTGTTGGTCGTATTGGAACCTTTCTAACAGAGGTAGGAGCAGCAAAAGAAATCACAAAAGGTGTTCATGAAATCATAACAACAGGAACAACTGCACAATAAAAAAAATCCAGATGAGAAACATAACAATAATATTGCACAAAGAACAAAAGATCCAACAAATTTCTTTTAAATTTACCACTCATTAGAAATCTTGTCCTGTTCATCTTCTCCCACCTTGTAGCTCGGCCTTGTCATCTCTTCCGATGCTGGAGGATCCATCTCTTTCTCTCTGTTTGTCTGTCTTCCCTGGCTCACTCACATACACACCAGATGCCCACCAAGAAGATTGTGGTGACTGATGAAGATCAATGACCAAATCTGAGAGATGCCCATTGATCAATAAATTTGTTTTTGTAGCCTTCTGAGAAAAAAGACCATGAAAATACTAAGCAATAAAAAGAAAATGTCTAACAGGACTGAGAGGTAAGCAACATGAACCATAGAATAAAGCCAAAGTAAAAACTATGCTATACCCATAACTTGGTTTCAATTTAATGTGCCATTGAATAAAGCCATAAGTAAAAGTAATATTGCACAAATAGCTTGGTCTCAATTTAATGTGAGTGGGTTCATTCACAGAGGACAAGAATGGCACATTTCTCTTGGAATGAATCATCAAGCACATGCGTTCAATTGGCTTTGATATTGGTAAAGACAATTCTGGCCCACTAGATGCCATATAGCATTGAACTAGCAGGTTAAGGTAATGGTTGTTCGAGACATTGCTTTTATTTTTTAAAGATGGTGCCTTCACTGCCTTCTCAATCAAGGTTAAAAGAATCCAAAGTGAGCAACAGTGTCACTATTGTAAGGGAGACAAAAGAACAAACATCTGGGGTCATGACTCATGAAGCAAAAACCATGCTTTAAGATTCCGACAGACCAAGTTTCCTTCACATTGGTGCACTACTGCTGCATGATGGTGCTAAAGTAAAATATGAACCATGACCCAACAGAAAATAACATAAGAAACAGGTAATAATGCAAGATAGTGATGACGTTACATGTATAGATTGTAACTCAGAGGGCAAGATTCCGACAGACCATCACCATGAATTGTGGCACAATCTAGAAGTAAAAAGCTCGGTGTGGTGCAAATGGGTTTTTAATGGCCTCACTTTTTTTTTTTATGCCGTCAAGGAAAGGGAGTCGAATAGATAGATTCAGGGCTGGGCATGACTTACGCTAGCACGCGAGTTTCGTGGCTCGACTGACTCGAAATTAATTAATTTTAAAGTCGATTTAAAATTTGATTTTAAAAAAATTGATTTGACTTAATTATAATTAAGCCAGTTTCGAGTCATATAACACTCAATTCGATTCGTGTATAATGTAATTTTTTAGTAAATTTTCCTTAATAATATGTAGATAATATCATATTAATAATGATAATTTCGTATCAAAATAATTAAGTTAAAACAATCTAATAGTTATTATATAACTACTAATTATGAAAAATATCATTTATTTTTTTAGAAAAAAATAAAAAATAAAAATATTGTATTGTAAAGAACTAGATCTTTGAACTTATGGTAATGAAATTCGAAGAAATATGATGCTTGACTCAAAGTTGATCAAGCACGAGTCAAACTCAAATTAAAATAACTCGACTCAAAACTATATAATTCGAAATCCAATTTGTTTATTAAATAAGCCGAATTTAAGTTTGAAAAAACTTGGCTTGAATCGACTCAGGCCTAGAGCTAAATAGATGTGTAGCAAATCAACATTGTTGGACATGGTTAGCTAGCTCATTTTTGCCATGTTTTATCATACATTAATATCACATTCATATTTTCATAACATGATTGGGTTTATACTTGGTGATTTAACTAGTTACCTCTTGTGCGAGCTGCACATGACTCGTGGCTCTTTGTTATTCTTGTATCACTATTCTCTATCTACATCTTAAATTAGTTTAAAATATAATATGCTTCAACTAAAACTTTTTCCCACTATATTTATTTATAATACTTAATTAATATCATAGTACATTTTTAATTTTTTTATAGACTTATTTTGTATATTTATTTTTGAAAATCTTAATATATTACATTTCTTAATTTTTAAAATTTATTTATTTATAAATTGTTAAACTTATCTAGTTTTAAATGTTTTACTTTATAATAATAAAAAGATAAAATTATGAAATACTTGATGGACACGTGGCGATGACTAGATTAAGACAATTGTCTATATATAGATAGTAGAAATAAAAACATTATTGAAAATTGGCAGGTAACATGTGGCCTATTAGCTCAGTTGGTTAGAGCGTCGTGCTAATAACGCGAAGGTCGCAGGTTCGAGACCTGCATGGGCCAAACATATCACTATTTTTTTTTTTTTGTTTTCAACACACGTATAGGCTTCTGAAATGAAATAGAGAACGTAGTCTTTCAAATTCGGCTATGGTTTTTGACCTATCAACCTTTGTTATTAAATCTCTAATATTATGATGGAAAAGATATATGTTTCCTTCTAACCGGTTAAAAGACACAATCTTTTTTTTTTTCACTAGGTTCCTTTCAAATATTTTTACTTGTGCAGTGTATGTTTACAATAGCTTTATCATGATTTATGTAGATATTGACCTCAATGAAAAAATCAATGATGAGTATATTACAAATGGTATTCGGGAGTTAATTTGGTATTACCCAATTCAATATATTATGGACTAGAGTTGACTTGAAGTTATTTATATTAAAATTTTCATAATATAAATAAAAAATTATATAAAATTAATATTATTAATTTTTTAGCATTTAAATTTTTTAGCAGTTGGTTAGAGCGTCGCGCTAATAACGCGAAGGTCGCAGGTTCGAGACCTGCATGGGCCAAACATTTCACTACTTCTCTTTTTTTGTTTTCAACACACGTATATACGTTTGGCTTCTGAAATGAAATAGAGAACGTAGTCTTTCAAATTCGGCTATGGTTTTTGACCTATCAACCTTTGTTATTAAATCTCTAATATTATGATGGAAAGGATATATGTTTCCTTCTAACTGGTTAAAAGACACAATCTTTTTTTTTTTCACTAGGTTCCTTTCAAATATTTTTACTTGTGCAGTGTATGTTTACAATAACTTTATCATGATTTATGTAGATATTGACCTCAATGAAAAAATCAATGATGAGTATATTACAAATGGTATTTGGGAGTTAATTTGGTATTACCCAATTCAATATATTATGGACTAGAGTTGACTTGAAGTTATTTATATTAAAATTTTCATAATATAAATAAAAAATTATATAAAATTAATATTATTAATTTTTTAGCATTTAAAATTAATACATATATAATTTATAATAAATTGGGTCATACCCCGCAGAATTTTTACTTTATGCACGTGACTTTGACTCGGAAGAGTTTCTTATAAACTTAGAGTTGACTCGACGAGTCAAGCGAGTCAACAATTGAATCTTGTATTTAATAGAAATTTTGGGTGCGGCCCTAATTATACTAGTGAACCATCTTTCCTCATCTTGCTTGAATTCTATAATAAACTTTTTTAGAATTATTGATATAAACAAAATCAATAATTATTGAATCAAACACTAGTGAAGGCTCATTAGTCTAAATTATTTTACTTCATAATTGACAATTGACAACGTACACCTAAACAAAGTCCCACTATTTTTACTCAAGGTAATTATTGCATTTTTTATTTAAAAAAATTATTTATAAATGTGAACTTATCATAAGCTTGCTAGAATATATATTTTATTATAATAAAATTAAGTACATAGTAATGCCAATATTCATGTTTGATAATTTATACTATTTAGTATACAAAATTATGTGCAAGACTCTTTTGTGTCTCTCCGGCAAACTCCACTTAGTAGAAATTGTTATCGAGTCCGAAACTAGAGTTTTTAAAGTTGCTTTTTGTTTTGACTCAAATACTTGTAAACTTTTCCTTTGATTATCATTGTATTTGATATGATTTTCTTTTTTAGAATTGAGGTTATGTTAGAAGCGTGATTGTTGTAAATATGAGTTTTAATTGTTCTTGATATAGTATAAACCATAGTTGGATTAATTTTCACAAATTAAACATATATGTGCCCCATATTTATCATGCGTTTCCATCTAACCCTCCACTTTTCAAAATTTATAACAATGACCCAAATTTATTTTGCCTTCGTTAAATCCGGTTTTAAATGTATGGCCCTAAAGTCGGAGGGACAATTTCCCCACACAAGCCTAGATTTTAAAAATTATAAATAAAATAAATTTTAAAAAAAGAAAATGGAGAAACAGTAAATTTAGAGCCCTTAATATGTTAACATTTCTCAATAAATAAATGCATACATTTACCTCATCTCCTCGATGAAGAATAAAAAATTGCTGTAAGGTCATTCAACCAAAATGAGGAATAAAAATTTGCTTCGACAGCCATCAACATCTCTGAAATCATCCTCATTAAATATCTATGGAGACAATTTTAAAATTTTGATGATAAATAGATCCTATTACCAATTTTGAAAATTTAAAATTTTGATAATAATTTTGGCGCCAGTGGCTTTGTAGGATTTGTAGTAAAATTTCCTAAGCCATATAAGTTTAGCCAGCTCTAGAAATACCCTACCTAATGTCCCCCTTTCTCAAGTCTAATTAAGCCTAAATACTTAAAGTTTGGAGTTTAAATTTTACATGATTCAATTCTATAGTGTTGGCTAACTCTTTCATTTCATTAAGGCCCATTTGGCATGAGCAATTCTTAAAAAAAATAGTGTGAGGCCTAGAAATACTATTTCTAACACCTTAACTCAACTATTGTGGGCCTTGTTTACCATGTTAGCCCATAGCCCAATACTTGCTAATTTTTGTGTTTAACCCCTTAAAGTGTCCAAACCCATTATTCCAACTTTTAGTCCATTCTAATACTATTTGGCTCGTTTAAAAAATTACCCAATTAAGTTTGTTGACAAAACCTTAGTGTGAAATTTTCTTCTAAGCTTTAATGATCCATAATACTTCATTAAATAAGAAATTAAGTTAATTAAGTCCTTTGGTGTTGTGTAGGTGCTGAGGCCTTGCCTTGCTTTGCGTGCCAATATGATCTGATTTTAATTTAGGTTTCATCTTTTGTTAGGACATACAAGGTGAGCTCACCAATCTAGGATGTAGAGGTCCACTTATCCACATCCTCATGACTTCTTTACTTCATCTTTACTTGACACCTTGAGTGTTGAGATTTAATTGTATTTTAGACGTTGGATGACGTCGACAATATTTTATCAGGTCCTTCCAATGTTAGGCTATTTAGCCGAGTTTTTTACAGTTTAATAAAACTTTAAGACCGAGATCCATTAATGGTTTTCAAAAACTAAGTTCTCAAAATCTTATTATACAAGTCCCTACTTAGACCTATTATAAGTATATAAGAGTTTATAGCTTTACTAATATGTGAGTAACGTATGGGTAGTATGAATTACGCTAGTATTCTTTTAAACTTTAAAGTAGTGCAATGTAAAAGGATGCTACGTAAAACAGTGCATTTTTAGAATTTGTGGTACTAACTTAAAAATGTTCTATCGCTGTCTAAGTATCATAGTAGGTATTATATGGAGGATGTGAATGTGTAAACTTTATATATGAGTATGTTTTGGTGAGCGTGCGTACCAGCCTATTTTAAGTAATTTTATCTTGCTTATAGCCTTGTGTGGTTTTTTTGAAGTTCTAAGCTTTCCCCGAGGTAACAGAATACCCATTTGCCAGTATTGACATATCATTAGTTATTTTGGACTTGTAATCAAACTTGTTTGATTACTAATAT
>JAVDBV010047906.1:0-35125 GCA_032619315.1 Piper longum
CTGTTGGGGTCGGTCACGATTGCCAGCGGCGGCGTCATGCCCAACATCCACAACCTCCTCCTCCCCAAAAAGAGCTCCGGCGCCGGGAAGTCTGCCGTCAACGATGAAAGCTAGTTCTAATCAGTCGGCCAATCCCTTTCCACTCAGTTCCTTTTTAGCTGTCTTTGTTTGCTGTGTAATCGTCTCTCTTGTTCTGTCTATGTATATGGTAGATAATATCTTGGTCGCCTTGTGATGAAATGGAAGTGTGGAAGTTTATGGCTTCTTAGCATGATCGTTAACGATTTATTGCTCCGATTATATGAATGAATGATCGTTGATGATGGCTATACTCTTAATTCATGCTTCATTGTAAAATTTATGGTCTCCTTATCAATTGGGTAATCAGCCAAATGCAACAAGCAAGTATCAGCACAAAGCTGGAAATTTTGACCAGTTTCAGACTTAACACAATTTCACATAATCATACGAAAATAGGCGGCGAAGATGATGATTGTGTCGTATGAGATGCTTGAGAAGTTTATGGCTTCTCTCACCTGTTCAATTCACTGAAATGCTGTTGCAATTCTGGGGATGTTGAATGTTGCTGATTGATATCGTGTAAGGTATGTGATCATTTCTTATGAAAAAAACAATACTCTGTGCTAGGTTATTCAAATTTCCGCAAACTCTGAGAGATTGAAGCCTGTGCTAATTGTTTTTATGTAGCATTTAAGCGCCTATCTAATTGATGACATTTTAGCATTTATGAGTTGTTTCAGACGTACAGAGTTTAGCATTTAGCCAGCAAAGAAGATAAGTGGTTTGGGCAAATGTTGAACGTCTATCATTTTACAGGAAGAGTAGCAATCAAGAAGGATACAACACTTAAAACTATAGATGCAAAGAGAGAAAAACCAACTTATCAAAGGTAGTAGATGTGTTCTTCTATTTCTCTTCTTTGGCCGTGGCAACGGCGGAGACATAGTAGGCGGTGCAGAAGAGAGCATGCACAAAGCACAAGATGCCGCCGATGGACAAGAAGTTGTGGCGGGAGAAGGAGAAGCCGCAGGAGGATCTCGACTTGGAGTTGGCCATGGCTCCTATTACCAACACTGCAAACCCCACTGCCAAAACAGCCCTGCATTTGCATTGTTTCTTAAATACGATCATATATCATTTCTAGTTCTATCTAGTCTTTTTTTGTGCAATGTGAGATAATGAAAACTTTTGAAAAGTAGATACCAAGAAAGGAGGAGGCAAGCAGTGGCGAGCTGGCGGTTGGGGGTGGAGCGGTGGAGCTCCGCTTGGGAGCAGATGCAGAAGCAACCACCCAACAGGTTCGCCACAACATGGGCTAGAGCCAGGAGGCCGGCGGCAGCCAGACCCAGCCAAAATGCTTGCTCACTTGGCTCTCTACATTCAAATATCATGAACTTCAGCTGGTGAATCTGTCATCGGAGCCATAAATTCAAGCAAAAACTCGTCAATTTACAGGTGTGTTCACTTGCACTTGTAACCGTCATCTACATCTTATTTCAGTTAGCTAAGCATCATTGATTGAAGGTTAAGGAACAGTCGGGTTATTTGTGAATTGTGAAAGATGCGCAAGGTTGAAGACTTCGTTGTTGGAGAAATTGGTTATCTTATGCTCTATGTTTTCTGTGTGGTTGTGTTATATAATTGTATCTTCACATTTTCTTTGGTTAAACTCGAAAGATTATGAAGAAATGATCTTCAAATGAAAAGAAAGTGGGAAGTTAACCGAGAATTGTACCTTGTTTTGAGCGATTTCGGCTTCGATTCCCAGAACACCAGCGACAATATCCATCACCAGAATTGAAAGACAAACTATGACTCCCCCAACCGTGGCCATACCTTCTCCAAGAATTTAGAACCAGCTTCGGCAACTCCCAGCAGCTACTTTCTGCACTTGGGTGGGGTTTATATTCTTTGTTGGAAAGATGTATTTCTTCGTTTCTTTGAAGGATGGAATATAAATAAAAACGATGGTGGCAATACTGTTTACAACTTAGCTGTTATCAGAAAGTAAAACTCATTTCTTTCTTTTCAGTTTTTCTTTGCTACTGTACTCCCTGCTGTGTATTCCTTCTTTCTGGCTTTAGATTCCTTCCTCGGGTTTTGGGAGGCCATCAAAGATTGGCACCTCTGCTTCAAATCTGGTGCTTTTTTCACTCATGTCTTCCCGCTCCACTTTTAACCTCATGTTGTTTCAATGCTGAATGATCCACAGGTACGTGCTTTTTGACTTGAGAGATTCTTTTGCTGTTCTATATTCTTTTCGGTGGTGATGTTCCACAGCTCAGCAAATATATATCAAATGGCAAGATGGTGAGCTCAACGTAAACTTTCCCCTCACAATATTGAGACTCATTGTAAAAACCCATCTTAGGTATGAAGAAGAGGACTACTATAGCAGTTCATTATGAGATTTTCTGATTTCTGATCAATGAACTAATGAATCACACTAAACGAGTAATTCATAACTTGTACAGGGAAACTCCCTGTGTATAATTCTTCAAGGATCACCATAGTTACAGGCATGGATATTGAATTTAGAATGGGTTTTCATAAAATAATAATATGGAATCAGTTTTTGATGTATGCTTCCTACTATCAATCTGTACAAACACCTGTGTGAATTGTGATTGATTATTATGATTAGTGGAGTAATTTTAGCTACCTTCTGCCCCATTGACAATAGTTGGACACAGACAAACGAAGAACCATATTAATCGGAACTGGCTCCAAAAAACAAAAAAGATCCGAACCCATTTCACATTTCGATTGAACCTCATATATTATTGTTAATACTAAGGCTTAAAAAGTTTATATATAAATAACGTCATTTATAAACTAATTTGAACTATGACCAATGTAAACTACCCGTCAAAACTAAGAACTTATTAAATATATGAAAGTGTTGTTGTAGTATGGAAGTTTGAGGATGCAATAGTACATGTTCCATTATGTTTTTTAGTTGAACCATTAGATTTTGATAATATGAATCCCCGTCACAAAAGTTATACTGGTACATTTTCGGGTTATTTTAGGTTAATAAGTGGCTTGTTTTTTACGTAAAACAATCTACTTATTAATAATTCAAAACACATAAAAATAACCTGCTTAGTCCAAAATAATAATTATAGAGGCCCGTTTGCATGGGATTGGGTACTTTAAGGTGACCGGAGGAATAGTTTCTTGCGGGAGCTCTAATTTGGGCCATTGGATTAAATCTGATAGTCTAGATTTTTTTTTAAAAAAAACATTATTTTCAATCCATCGCTGACGCCCTCAGTTGCGATGCACCACCCTTCGCCACACCCATCCATGTCGTCGCGCCCACACCCTCGCCCGCATTGCCATCGGCCTCCGCAGCATCCTTCACTGTGCCCTTGTCCATGGCGCTGCGTCCATGCCCCGCCCGCGTCACCATTGACCTCCGCAGCACCCATGCCTGTGGCTGTGGCGCTGCCCTTTCTGCTCGCCGCGCCCACGCCATCCAGGGAGAGGGTGTAGGCGCGGTGGAGGGCGGCAGTGATACAGGCATGGGTACAGCGAGGAGCAAGGCAGGCAGGGGCACGTCGATTTGAAGACCTCTTGGGGAAAAAATAGAGACTGTTGGCAAAGGTGGTTGGGTCTATTGTCACTTAACTAGCTCCCCCCCCCCCCTCTCTCCAAATAATGGCAACCAAATCTGGTAGTCGCGGGTTACGTAATGGGCATAAGAAAATTGTTAACCCAAGCTAAAAATTTATAGTTCATTCTCACTTATAAATAAAATTTTAATACAATAAAAATAGTCAAATTTTAAATATTTATTTACAAACAAATTTGGTCATTTCCTGTTTGGATAGATTTTAGGTATCATTGGGGTTGGCAGATTATATATAAGAAATATTTTTTATTTTTAAAAGATATTTATATTTTTAATCCAAATTAAGAATAATTAAATTATTGTAGGAAAAAATACCTTTAAATTATAAATAATGTGCAATGAATCATAGATAACAGACAGCGTTGAATTTGTATAGGACGCCGTTAATTCCTCCATAATAAATTATCTGAACGGACACAACATAAAAGTAATTTTATTAGCGTGTGCCGAAGCACAGATGCTGACCCTTAAGAAAGGCAAGCGACCCCGCGCAATAATGAGATGGTGTTCACCGAGGCATTTTCTACCGCGGCGTAAGCAAAAATAATTGGAAGAAGAGACGTGGAAAAGCGCGGGTGAATTCGAGAACTCGCTACAACCTTCCCGTCTCCTCCATTCCATACATCTCAAAGCCACTCCAACTCCATCTCGCCGGCGACGATCGGCGGGCGCTATAGTCTACCGGCTATCGGAGGTCCTTTCCGGCGACGGCGGAGAAATGTCGGCGTATTTGTGGAAGAACTTCTCGGAGGAAGACGATGACCGCCCCGAGAAGCCGAGGAGGTTCGGCCTCACCGAAATGCGTGGCCCCGCCTACTCTTTCCTGTCTCAGAACGCTCTCCAGGTCTATCTTTTTTTTTTTTGGTTTCTTTGTTCAGTCACGTTTCTCTGATTTTTACTGTTGTGATGATCGATATTTTATTTAGAACAGTTTTTGTAGGTGGTTTATTGCTTGATTGGTAAAGTTAGCTGTCGAATTCATGGAATTATGAGCACTCGTTGATGTTATTGTTGGTGGTTTATTGCTTGACTGGTAACTCTAGCTGTTGAATTCATGGAATTATGAGCACTATTTGATGTTATTGTTGGTGGTATATTGCTTGATTGGAATTATGAGCACTAGTTGATGGGAAATAGATGGAAGAAAATAAGGAAGTTGGGTAAATAGGAAAAGAACATTGGAAGTTAAGGAAAAGAAGGGAAGAGTGATTAATTTTTCGCCAAAGACTGTTCACCGATGAGCACATACCCCTTGGAGTGTTCAGAGTGATAAAGATACACTTTTTACCAGATGGACCCAACTTGCTAAATTTGCTAGAAGGATGGTGAACATAACCAACAGACCACCAAGGTTTTAAATGACTAAGTTCAATTTTGTGACATGTTCATAATTCATATGGAGTTGAAAATACTGACTTGGTTGGTACTCGGTTAAGTACAAAGACAAATTTTAAAAAAATATCCCCCTGGAATGAAATAGGAAGGTTTGCTTGTACTATCATTAACCTAACCATATCGAGAAAATGTCTATTCCTACACTCAGCAACTTCATTTTGCTGAGGAGTGTATGGACTATACAATTGACTTAATTCCCTTCTCTTCACACTACTCTCTAAACTGATTAGAGAGGCATTCACGGCCTCGATCAGTTCTCAAAATATTAATTTTGGTGTTAAGTTGGTTTTCTACCATGTAGTGAAAACATTTAAAGCATTCAAATGCGTAGTACCTATGAAAAATTAGGTAAACCTCACCAAAATGTGTGAAATCATTTATAAACGTGATTAAGTATTAATCATAATGTCTAGTTTTAACATTTAATGGATCGCAAATTTAGGAATGAATAATTGCAATGGATTTTCAACACTAGTGGCCTTACCAAAATGCTTTCTAGTGGCTTTACCGGCTAGGCAATGTTCGCATATGGGCAAATCAATATGAGTTAAGGGTTGAAAAAGACCCTCACGAACTAACCACATCATTTGATCTTGCTCTATATGACCTGATCGTGCATGTCATACATTTTCACGAACAAAAGCATTGCTTGAAGAAGTGATTAACAAATAATCGCAATTTATTTGAGAAACATAATCAACAATGTCTAATATAAAGAAATTATCAAACATAAATCCATAACCAAAATAAATATCCCCATGATGAATAGTCATTAAACGACTTTTAAAATTCAAAATAAATCTATCTCTAGAAGAACTCTAACATAAATTAAGTTCTGCCATATTTCTAGAGCAAGTAGGACATCATGAAGCATTAAAGTGCGACCTCCTTGTGTTTGTAATTTGCAAGTGCCTATGTTTAGGACAGCAACCCTGGAGTTGTTTCCTACATAAATCCATCTTGTCTTTCATGAAATCCGATGAAATTTTACGTATGCTACTCTATCTCTGCTAGTTTGGTTTGTCGTGCCTGAATCAACAATCCACACAGACGAGAATCAAATAGCATTAAACACCTAGATACAAATTCATCAAAAATATTTAAAAAAAGGACAAACATTCTTTGACACAATGCATTTGTTTGCACAATGTCCTTTGCCACCACAATTGTAAAAGTGATATTTTTCCAAGTTCTTTCCTCTTTTCTTAGCACCCTTGTCTTTGTCATTCTTAACTTGAAATAGCGGTTGCTGATGAGATTTTGACCATTTCTTTTGAAACCTCTTCCAACGAGAATAATTAGAGTTTGAAGTATGGTTTTCAGCTAGAAAAGTTTCATCATCTGTTTTAGCAACCTCAAGCCGCCCACTTTCTAACGCAAAGTGATGTTCAATATCCCCAAAAGTTTTGATATTGTCATTATGGGCCATGTTTATTTTCATGTGCTGAATAGGGCAGAGATATAATGACAATCTGCACTTGTTACTCGTTAGATAAAACATGGCTATTAGTAAAGAGCTCATGAATTTAGTTTTTCATCTCACGTAGATGGCCCCTCATGGAAGCATAGAGACTTATCTTGTAAGTGTTGAACTTAATAGTAAACCTCCATAATTTACTTGTAGAAGTCAAATCGTATCTCTTTTTTATTGTCACCCACAGCCTGAACATTTGTGTATTTTTCGAAATCACAAAAAATATCGTTTCTCATAGTACGTAAGAGAGTGATACGTGCAAGACTGCTTCTTTTTCCAAACTTCATATTGATCAACTTCTCGCCTAAGTGCTAGATTTAATGGGAGAAAATGGGATATGGTTCAAAATTTTTAGATTTTCCTGATCTTCAAGGATTAGTTGCACCTTACTATGCCAAATGTCATAATTATCTCCCGGAAGTTTCTCGCCCTTGTTCAAATCAGTAATAATTTGTTTGCTTGCTGCCATTTGAACTATAATTCAAGAGACATTTAAAAGAAGTTTAATTAGTATTAACGCAAGAATTTATAAAAATTAATTATTTAGAATAGAGTAAAATTAATAATGCATAATAAATAAGACATTGAGCATAGCTCGAAATCACAATTTATTTATTGCACGATTAATAATACAAGTCGTAAATATTAATTAATGTATGAAAGACTAAATTATGATTAACTAATAATTAGATATTTAGCTCCCACTTTTTTAAGTAATTATGATTCAATTAATTGTAACTTTAAATGAATTTATATGTTTATATCATCTCCCAATATATGTTTTGACCCATCATTTATAAAGTAGTTTTTATTTAAGTCACAAAGACAAAAAATTATACTATGTTAATATGATTATTTAAAAAAATAACGTAAACTTATTTAAAAATAAGTTATTTCAATATATCAATTTTTTTTTTCAAAAAAAAAAGACTATTGGGTTGAATACTTAATTGGTCAAATTCAAGCCTATAAAATTATAATAATTATTTCATAACAGATCCGAAAAAAATTTCTCTTATTTTAATGTACGGTTCACTAAGACTTAGTATTTAAAATAATCTAAATAATATTAAAATTAAACAGATAATTTACTACTCAATAATTTATTTATAAAAAATATAGAAATTGTTAAGTGGACCAGCGGAACATTGGTCCCTTATTAATGGACAATTGGATATTGAGTGGGTAATTTAGTGTGCGATATTTTTGTGATTATGGGTTTTGCTCTAATAAGGATATGAATTACCCTGTTCTGATTCGGTGATATTTAGAAATAGACTAGATGATGAAAGATCCTCTCTTTGTGGAATATTTGTCTCCAGGATATATTTGAGTCTTATGGGCAGTTTGTAGATGGCTTGAAATTCTCTGGGGGTTCTCACAGTTTGATGCCAAAGGATTTCATCAAAGCAATAACAGATATGGCTCATAAGCATAATATCTATGTCAGTACTGGTGACTGGGCGGAGCATTTACTTCGCAAGGGACATGCTTCTTTCAAGCAGCATGTTCAGGTACAAACAAAGCTTGATTCGGCCTGCTAGTGTCACATTTTCGGAATCTCACGGACGAGCTTTGTTGCAGGAATGTAAACGTTTGGGTTTTGACACCATTGAGCTGGATGTCAGCTCACTGAAAGTTCCTGAAGAGGTCCTTTTGAGGTACATTCGACTCATTAAGAGTGCTGGTCTTAAAGCCAAGCCCCAATTGGCTGTCAAAGTTGAGTCATCAGAAATCCCTGCTCCTGGAATCAGAGCATTTGGGGCCTATCAACCTCCAGTAGCTCGTAAATCTGGTTAGTTTTCTTGTTCTGAATATAGACATAATTGTGTAATGATTCCTGATAATTCTTTTAATTTGAATTGTTCATTATCATTAGGTAAATTGTTTCTTTGTGTAGCTATACTTGTTTCTTTGCAAGTTTGAGGATGCACCTGTAGGGGTATTATATAAAATGATTTTGATTTCCAAGTGCTTTGCCTGTGGTGGAACAATCTCCCTTCTCCTGTTTAATTGGTTATGAGCCATGGCCCAGTTCAAATTTTATTTTTTGGTATTACTTCTTTAAATTGTCTCAATCAAAGTTTGTTTTGTTCTTCTTCTTATCTTCCATCAAGCACCAATATACTTTCCATATTTGCAATCATTTGTCTTCGTGCTTTTCATCATCTGTGAAAGAGTTATGAAAATTGCCTTTAAGTTGATATTCTCTCTCAGATTGGGAACCTATGAATATGGTTGCACTAAAGTTGTAAAGCATTTCTTTTATCTTTATTTTATTTTGCAGAGCTGGTGGAAGATGTGGACTTATTGATTAGAAGGGCTGAGAGATGCTTGGAAGCTGGGGCAGACATGATCATGATTGACGCAGAGGACGTGTGTAAATATGCTGAATCACTACGAACTGATATAGTTGCAAAGATCATTAGTCGCTTGGGCCTTGAGAAGGCGATGTTTGAGGCATCCCACCCTAGCACCTCAGAGTGGTTTGTCAAACAATATGGTCCAAGGGTATGCTATGTGTCTTCAACTTTAAAAATGGCTTTTAGATTTTTCTGCATGTGTTGAACTTGAAGAGGATCTTTCTACAGTTCATTATTGTGGATGGTAATGCATGACCAGTTAAACCATCTGTTGGCTAGAACCTAGTCCTAGAGGCAGCTTATATCACATTGCCTTGAGCTGTTAGCATATCTTTAGAATGAAGTACTGGATGTTGTCTGCAGTTGATTTTCTGTCGCTGTTCCCCCTCAATTTTTTATTTGCTTTATATTAGCACCTTGCTCAACCCAACTTTTCTGGTGGTTGATCTTTATGCATGTAGATTTCGATAACTTAGTGGTTTACTTGGTTACTAACAGGATGATCTTCCTTGTCCAGGTCAATCTTTTTGTTGATCACTCACAGGTGATGAACTTGGAATGCCTCCGTGGTCACAGGTTAGGTGTAAAGGGCTCCTCTTGTTTTAGTTCCACATATTTCTAAATGAAAATGGCAGTTGTTTCCTAATCAGCTATCTCAAATGATGGGATGTCCTCGTATCTTTCCAGTGCGTGCTACTATTTGTCCCTGTGCTCAGTCTTTGTGCTCAATGCATACGAACATTACATATTTTATGATCATTGTTAATGGACGTGACCTACTATTCTCTGTATCATTGAGGGTTGTAACTTTTAAATGAAACTTTAGATGTTTATCATCAATTACGCCAGTATTAGAAGTGTGGATCAAATGGTTTTCTATCTGTGTGCTTGTGCACCTACGATGATAGAGCACAAATTTCAAAAGCCTAGGTGCACGAGGGTTGTGACTGAAAGGTTAACCAATAAACATGCTTCCTTGCAAGCTTGTCTGGTGGTGATTTCATGGTATGGAATCCTTGGGTCTCTTTTTAACAGTTACGTTTTGAGTCTTGATTTAGCATCGCAGAAGATGCATTATGCAGTTGTGTTACAGGACAACAAACTACAAACTCAGATAAATGATCTTCATGTTGTCTGCAAATTATGTGCACTTTGTTGGCATTGAAGTTCCTGTTTCTTGAATATCTGAGACCTTTACCAATATAATGCATCAATGGCTGTAAATTTGATTGCCATCGCCTGAGCAATGTGCTTTCTGGGATCAGTGATCAGCATTATTCAGCCTAAACGGAGCTGCCCTGGATCACCGTCGTTGAATTAAATACACCAGTGTGGTTCGATGCATTGGTTTGGCTTTGGCTCAGTGACAGGGCAAGGGGACCTATTTCAGTGCCTGATATATGGCTTGATGAATTATGCTTGTGAGAAGGAATCATTGCAACGAATTGATTTGAAAGATGTCATAAAGGAAAGAATGTACCACGGTAAAGATGGTGTCTCCCAAGAGAGAGCAAATGAAGATGAAAGACCCATGGTGCGCATTTCTTATTTTCTTTGCTTTTGAGGGTTACAACCAGTGATTAGGCGAGCTATGAAGAAGAGTGATCACTAAGGTTTGACATCATCGTTTCTCTTTGTTAAAAACTGTTTGTGAGTGAGTTGTGTCGACACCAACTGGTGGCGTATAATCACTCGTCTCTTCCTACCCAACTTGAAACTAATTTTGTCTCATCTTCTGTGATCATATTGGCTTGGTTTTGATGGTATTCCTGTAGCTTTTGAGTACATGTTACTCGATAAAACATGTATCTAATGGCTGGGTCCAAGCTCTAATTGATAGAACATTGATTGGATCAGTAAAATGGATGAGTCGGAGCCATCTGATGTGGATAGAACGAATGGGTAATCTGGTAAGGTGTCTGGCCGACTGTGAACAAGAACAGCAATGTTTCGTCTGACCCAGTGGAACAACTGGTGCAGTATCCTCGTGCATTTTTCCTTGAACCCTCATCTTTTCCCTTCTGCCGCATTCTTGTAAAAAAAAAAACTGAGATGATACTTCTCTCCTTCCTCCTTTGGAAAATGGTATTCAGTGTATAAAGGTGATCGACTATTCATATCTATTATTGGGATTAACATGCACTATTCAACTATTAAGGGACTTTTAACAGGTTTACGAAAATTTAAAAATTAGTTTAAAGAATAAGATTTTTTTATAATTTATATATAAATCACTGATATTATCCAATGCATGATAAATTTAATAATATCTCATTCATATATTTGGCGATCCCGAAATTATAATTATCATTGTCTGACAATATCTTATTTACCAAACAAAACTTATAAATCATGGCTTTCACAAATTTTTTTTAAATTATTAGGTAAAATTTATAAAAAAATATCCACATGTAGGCTAATATTAAATTTAATTTAGTTCTGATACTATTGTTAGGCTTAATAGGTCTTTAAAAAGGACTTGTACTAAGTTTCACGAGCTTCTTTTAATTCAAATATTAACTTAAAAAATATAACTTTTTCGTTATTTTATATATAAGTCAATAATATCGTTCACAACCGATATAAAATAAATTCAACAATTATGGATCAATTCCAGCGAGGAGTCTTTGGGTCTAACGTACTACGTTTATCTTCTTTAAATTTACCATCGTGGACCACCGGAAACTTTGCAATTGCTAAGCCTGCACATCTTGTCATATTGTAGCAATTCTATGGAGTGGTTTTGAGCGGAAATTTAGAAGTCTTTGCCCGACCATACATTTCATCCTCTTCAAGAAATACCTTAAAATGCTTTGTTTCACCAACATTTTGTACATTTCAACTTTTAACCAGGGTTGGAACTTTATTTGATGAGTTGACAATGCAAACAAAAAGTCTCAGAAGCATAACAGTATCCTATGAGTGCTGGGGCCATTACATTTGTTGGTAACCATGGCATTTTTGGAAGCTCTGACTCTCTCCTCCTTCCCTCATTGATTAACAATCCTGCTCTAGTTTTCTTTTTCAGGTTGGTATCTATGCCTCTCAAAAAAAAAAAAAAATTCTCTATCTTATATAGTGTTCATCTCTCCTCATTTCCTTAGAGAAGCATTAGTCGGTCAGGTTTAATAGGTTATCAGTGATCGTAAACTTTTAATTACTTTAAATTTAAATTTTAAATTCAATTATTCATCATTTAAATTTTTATTACCCAAATTCTGACCCGAACCCGTTTACTAAATTTGAATTTGACGGTTTAAAACCCAGTTATAAAAAATTAAATTAAAAAAAATTATCTAAAAAAATAAAGAGATTAAATAGGCTAATATAAAAAAATAAAGTTAAATATATATATATATATATAATAAAATTTAAATTATATTAAATATATTTTGTACATAAAAAATTATATTATTAAAGTCGAATACCGAATACCTAGAATACTGACATACGAAACAAAGCTAAATCATTATAAAATAAGCATCCGATTTGTAAAACTAAATTGGATTATACGATGCCAGACGAGTCTGGATTTGGTACGTGGGGATGCTCTCCCCTGGCAGATCGGTTCCTTTCCGATAATTAGCTTTCCTGCTTAGGCAGGAGCTAGCTTAATGGTGCCATTACTCGGGTCCTCTGCATTTTTGTGATTGCATTATCTATGGACGCTACTACATGAATCTGATTACATGGGTCCTCATCATATCTGTGATCACATATCTGAATGGTAGCTAGGATTGGGACTTAGCTGGCTATGGTGGTTGGGGTTTGATCGGAAGAGAAGGATTGCAGATTTGTGGAGGAAACATGCCAACAGTGTGGTTTGCGTTGAAGAAGTCTCTGCAGTGCAAGTCGGAGCGTTCGGATGTCCATGACCCCAAAGCCAAGAAGCAGTTGAGCGCCATTCTTGCGAGAAAGTCCGGCAGGTCTGGCTGCTCAAGATCCATCGCCAACCTCAAGGATGTTATCCATGGCAGCGAGAGGCATTTAGACAGGCCTCCCAGCTGCAGCCCGAGTTCTATTGGGAGCAGCGAGCTCCTCAACCCCATTACTCATGAGGTGATTTTGAGCAACTCCACCTGCGAGCTCAAAATCACAGGCTTTGGTGGATGCGGCGAGGCAGACGGTAGTGTTGCTGGCGCAGGCGGTGGCTCTGGTTTTGTGGGTACTCTTCGGCCGGGTACCCCTGGCCCTGGAGGACACCATCATACGTTCAGAAGTCCTACCGCTACTGCTACCACCTTTACCAAGTCAGCTGCTGCTGCTGGCCTTGTCTTGGAGAAAGAGGGTGGCTATGGTGGAGGGGGATGTGTCATCTCTGGGAGCAGTCCTTTCTCAAAGCCACTTTCGGAGGAATCCAATGGTTCGGCGAATAGCATTAGTTGCCACAAGTGTGGAGAGCAATTTGGGAAGTGGGAAGCTGCCGAGTCTCACCATCTTTCCAAACACGCAGGTATAGTGATACTTCTCCTTTTCCTGCTGCTGCTGCCGCTGCTTTTGTATTCTCTTTTGCTTTGCTTTATTGGATATGAGACTGGTGGATCTTTGCCTTTTCCCTTTGTCAAAAAGGTTAAATGTTTTGTCTAGTGATATGCCTAAAAGATATGGTGATGGCTTATGGTAATCTTTTAGTTATGATCTTTATTCACATTTTGCTTATGTGAATCGAGTTTACATTTTGTTCATCCGAGAATTTATGTTTGGGCAATCCTCGATCTTTTCGTTCTACACTTTGTTCGCATTTTGCTTATATGAATCAAGTTTACATTTTGTTCATTTGAGAATTTATGTTTAAATAATCCTTGTGCTTCTTGTGATTCAGCTCTGTTTTTCTTATTCTGAAGACGAGGGAAATTGGATTTAGTAATTACTTTATAACGTTTGGCTGAGGTTTATTGGCACTGAAAGGAGGTTTTATCTCCTCACTCGTGTTATTTGCTTGTTCAATCAAAATAATTGAGATTAGTGCTGTTTTAGTATGTAGGGACTTCAAATTGTATAGTAGCGGATACATTTTGTCTAGCCGGCATCACTAATTTGATGTTTGATTAGCTACCATCAAGTGCTAATTTATACTTTGTTCTTCTTTGCAGTGACCGAGCTTGTGGAAGGCGACTCATCTAGGAAGATTGTGGAGATAATATGCAGAACGAGCTGGTTGAAGTCAGAGAACAACTGTGGGCGTATTGAGAGAGTCTTGAAAGTACACAACATGCAGAAAACTCTTGCCAAATTTGAAGAGCATAGGGAGATGGTTAAGATCAAAGCAAGTAAACTTCCCAAGAAGCATCCCCGTTGCCTTGCCGATGGCAATGAGCTGCTCAGATTCTATGGCACCACCCTTTCTTGTTCTCTGGGCATGAACGGTTCTTCTAGCCTTTGCATGTCGGAAAACTGCAATATCTGTAGGATCATTAGAAATGGGTTCTCTGCAAAGGAGTTGAACGGAGGAATTGGTGTGTTTACCACTTCTACTAGTGGTAGCGCATATGAATCCATAAAAATTTGTGGGGATGATCCCACTGCAAGAAAGGCTTTGTTGGTTTGCAGAGTGATTGCTGGAAGGGTGCATAGACCATTGGAAAACGTTCAGGAAATTGCAGGCCAATCAGGATTTGATTCGTTAGCAGGGAAAGTTGGATTGTATTCCAACATCGAGGAGCTATATCTTCTAAATCCCAGAGCTCTTCTCCCTTGCTTTGTGGTATTTTGTAAGCCTTGACAGAAAACAAAATGGAGTATAAAAGAAAATCTTGATCCCCATTTGGCGTTCTTACATGCAACTGAATTTTTTGTTTTACGAATCCTTTTCCCATCAACCAACATATCTCATATTCATCACCATCCCTTCATGTGAAACTTTGGATTGATAAGAGTGATACATCTGAAAAAATATAGATGGAAGGAAGAGCTGCATTTTTATGAGTTTGGCAAGGGCGAAGTAAGCTTGGAATTTAGATGAACAACTTCAACATTGTGGTCCAACATGCATGGGTATCTGAGACATGTGCTTAAGAAGTAGTAGTGATGAAGAGGACGATAGCTACCAGAAAATGATGCAAATTGATTTGAGCCCATTAGCAGAGAGGGCACAAAACAGTGAATAACAATTTCGATGTTTGTTCATGCATCACTTTCACCATTTTGAAAAACTGAAGCCTTTTGTCTGCCTGTTCCAACTTAATCAGAGCAACCAACTTGTGACTTGCCTCGGACTTCCAGCCGGCTGAATTTTGGGCTCAGCTTGATCTGAGCGAAAATTTTGATTTTGAGTACGATAACTTTTAGTCCGACAGCTTGATATGCAACCCTTTATTGTTAAAAAAGAAAACCAAAAAGCAAAAGAATTATTGAAATTGTGACCTAATAAAAAAAGTCTTTTGTCACTATCCGAAAAAAAATTCCTCCCCACATAATTTAACTTTTTTGAACTGATAAAGCAGTTCAACCAGCAAAAGAGGAAGATTCCATCTCCCTTAGAAAGTATATCCCATTTCTTTTCTAACCGAAAACATATTTAATTACTCCTCACCAATATACCTATTTCTTTAGTATCAACTCATATAAAAATATAGGTACAAATAAATTAATTTATTTAGATTACATAAATATTGTAAAATCACAGCTTCGGTTAGTATTTTACTCGCATATTATCTTGCCCGGTTCGGGTTAGTTTTGAATTGGCTTAGCTTTCAGACTATGAGTATATGGCCCAGATTGTAAAATTCGTAATTCGAGTCAGAGTTTTCTATTATCAAATCAATTGGTTAAATTGTCGATTTGAGTCTAGGAGTTTCATGACACGCATGCTGAGATTAGCCATCTATATATTATAAGTGATGAGGGTAAGTATACCAAAGTATATAATAATAATAGCATAAAAATGATAAGAAATGAGTTATTAAAGTATATAACAATATGTAGTTATTTTTTTATATATTGGATCATAGAATTTTTTTTTGTCGAATAGAGCATTAGGACGGGTTATATAGCAATTTGGGTGGGTTATTAGTTATACAACATGTCATTTTGATGTTGTGGTGCATATTATATTTTATACTATTTTTTCATTTTTTTTAGGATTTTTTGAATTTATTATGAGTTAGTTATTATTTTTAAGTCGAATCCGAGTCGAGTCAATTTTTATTTACGAGATTGCCTAAGGACCTTCACCCCAACCCTTTTCTCTCCTAACCCCAACCGCTGCTCCTGTCCTTGCCGCCGACGCCCCTCTGGCCGCCGCACCACCATTGATCGACGCCGCCAAGCTCCGTCGAAGTGTCGTTGTGTGTCCCTAGCCTTCCTGGCCTCCACAACGCCTCGACACCATGCCCTAGCGCAACGCGTCCTGACACCGATTCGTCGCTGGCAGCGCCGCTCCATCGTTGCCATACCACTATCGTCGCCCCTTCAACCCCATGAATCTTTGCCCCATACAGAGGGCCGCCATCGAAGCAGGCCAAGGGCCGATCAGACAAGCCGATTGACCCCAATCGACTCACCGCCACCTCCCGTGATCATCGTCGCTACTGCCGCCTTCCCCACCACTATAATTGGGTCGAGCTCGCTGAGTCGGTGCCGACTCATAGCCGTAATTGCATTGCCAGAAAAGTCAATGGAAAATTGCAGGAAAGCTGCCAAAAACTTTCAGAAAATCATCGAAAACTGTTGGAAAATCGGATTTGCTGAAATCGCCTGATTTTAGCCAAATTCGCCCAACCGAGCTCTATCACAATTCAGACGCCATCGGGTGCCAAATTTGAGTCTAGACCGTGCAACAAACTCTAGTCGTCACCAATTGCCGACTACACAAGGTATAATTAATTCCTACATAATTACTTAAAAGTAATAATTATTAGCACAACATGTTTGGATTTGATTGATTGGTGTGATAAATATTTTTATTATAAATAAAAATGAATTGTGTGATTTGAATCATATTAAAATAAATGCTAAGGAACTAATTAAATAAATTAAGCATGAATTGTTAATCAAATGCAACATAGCCTAGAAAAAATCTGATAGGGATTGATGTGATGAGTGCCTTGATGTGTGTGTGATATAGGATGTGTGAATGCATCATAGCAAGCGTCAGTTTTTAGTTTTGATATTGGAGCTTCTACCAGGTTCGTTTAGGACTCGCTTATAGTTTGATCCTTTTACTCTATAGATTTGTTTTTACCAGCTAAGCCGATCATTTACTCACACGAATTTTTGAATTGATAACCCTCAAGGATGAGAACCCTCGAGATTGTATTAAAAAACTCAAACTCAAATCATGATGCCTAGGGGTCTATTATATAAATCTCTTCCCAGGCCTATATATGGTTTTATCAGTGTTTTCTAGTGAGATTTGAGAGAAGGGAAAACCAATAATTACGCTATGCAAGCTGGTGCACGTCAGTTGAGGGGAAAATCTACAATCTCGCTATGCAAGTGGGCTTGTGCCAATCGAAGCAGGCTCTCGATTGGTGAGCGGGCCATTCCATCCCCAAGGGATCTTGCAATGTAGTGCATGTCTAAATTTGTGGTTTTAAAGGGTACTGAAGGCGCTTGCCTTAGAGTACTTGGCTTATGTGATCAGGGCTAGGAGTGATACGGAGGAAGATATAGAGGGTTGAAGAAAAAGAAATTGATTTTTCCTGTGCAATGAATAGTTTTAAAGTTGTCAAGCATGAGATGAGATAGAACGAGACGTTGTCGAGCCAAGGTCGATGACTTTTAATTGGCGCCCTTATGAGAAATTCTATAAAGAAATATAAGAATGTTTTCATTTAACAGGAATGTTAGCTCTCCTGTGTTAGATTGTTATTAGTCATTTTTGGACAAGTAATACTCGTTAGTGACATTTTCCTATTATCTATGTAGGTGAGAATCATGAGGTCTGAGCGCTATCGGGATTGCGGAGGAGCAGCAATGTACGATGCACACATGTACTTGCCGAATAGAATTGATATTGTGAATGATGAATTGCTGTGAATGATGCGAAATGAATGTTATGAGATTTTTATTGGAGGAGATGATGAGTAAATTTGATCAAATATTTTACATGTGACTGAAAATTGTGAATAGAATTAAACAGGTCGAACAATGGAATCAAGACTCGGCTAAGAAGATGAGAAATGAATAGAATGGAAATGTTGCAAGAAAATATCTTGTTTTGTTGTATTTTCCACTTTTGTTATATATATATATATATATATATATATATATTAGTTTATTTATTTATTTGTTACCAGAGTGGTCCCTATTACATTTTTAGGGGAGATTTTGTCCATTTTGTTTTAAAAATAGCTATTTTCTTTGAATTTTTCATGTATTTGTTTTGTTTTGAACCTGATTGCATATCTTAGCATCCATTTAGAACAAAATTAGAACCTAAGTATCCCATCAATGCATTATAAGATTGCATCACCATCTTGAGACGCCGAGGTTAGATCTGGGTCGGCTTAACCAAATCAAGTAGATTAGCGAACAGTTGGGACGCCAATATCATTTCCAATTTTGTTTGTGTGTGAACTAAAATAGGGTGTTACACAAATGGTCGTATCAAGGATAGGAATGCCCGATATACTAATAATAATTTCAGTTATGCTACAACAGAGTATGAGTTATCAGCGTATACTCGAGATATACATGTTCTTTCTTGTATTAGCTCAAAGGTTTTAGGAATAGAGTTAGACCATTACAACGTTTAGTATCTATGGATCAGAGGGATTTCAGACTACCAGATTACCCCTATGGCCCCAATTTGATTTTAGTTTCAAATCATCACCCATTAAGGCTAGAGTTTCGAGACCTATCTAGCTTTCTTACATCAATTTTGTCTGTAGAGTCTTCGTTAAGCTTCGAGTTTGTTTTTTACTTTTGTCGGTGTCAATCCAAGCTCTAGTCCCACGAGTTCCCAAATGTCTTAGATTGCGCCACATAGCAGGATTAGAGCTGTTCACGTCAACCCTAGCAAAACCTCCTATTATTTGGAATTTTCTCCCACACTTTTAGAGTTTCCTAACCCTAGAGTTGCCGCCACTTTGGGCCGCCGCCAGAGATTTGCCGAGCACCAGACCACCACCATCATGGTCACCTCGTGGCGGACTACGGGCATAGGCCCAACTTTGGCATCAGTACCACTGCGTTACCCGTCGGAGGTGGCATTTTGTTCGTTGTTTCTCACTGCCGCTGCCACCATTCGAGTCATTTCCTAGCGCCTGCGAGGCCTCTCCTATGAGGCCAATGACCCATACGACTTCCCCTCGCCAAGGTTGAGATTTTGAGACCACCCATGACCCTCACAGCGGCCGCTTTCACCGCCGGTGACGTTGTCCTTCCTGGTGGCACTTTCCCTTCATCACGGCCATTTTTCTGGCCAACTGATGTCTTGACTCCATCAACCACTATCACCCTGCCCATAACCTCTCCCATCAATCGTGATCGGCAGTGACCCTAGATGGCCAGCATTGGGCCAATTTGGTGCCCATTTGCCCAATCAGTTGCGCTCGAGTTTAGACCTATCTGCTTACCCACACCCATGTCCTCCCAGCCTACCTATCCCATCATTTTAGCTGACCCAAACTTGGCCTGACTCAGTCCAACTGAGCCTGGTTGACTCGATCGCCAATTTCAACATGTTTTCACCTATTTTCATGCATATTTTTACTATTTTAGGGTAATTTGCGTCCCATTACATTAGTTTAGAAGCATATTCATATTATTTGATATATTTTGATGTTATGAGTATTTTTGTTATTTATTATTTATTTATTTATTTATTTATTTATTTATTTATTATTATTTATTTCTTGTTATTTATATATTTGTCAATTATGATGCATGCTTGTAGGATTATTTATTATTATTGGTGATATATTTACTTATTAATATTAATCTCATTCATATTTATCAAATCTTATTTGATTATTTAATTAATTAGTTATTTTTTTAATGATTTGCTCGCATACATATCATATACCCGTGTTTAGATGTGTTCCTATATTTGATAATTATATTATTATTATTCATGATTAATTTCTATTAACTATTTATTCATTTAATTATTTAATAAATTATTTATTTATGTATTTATTTATTTACTAACTTTGTATGTTTTAATATTTACTCGCATTTAGTTGCAAAATCATGTACTATTATTTATTATTATTATTATTATTTCTAGATTAATTTATTATTTATTTATTTATCAATTGTTTATAGATTAGTGAGTTTAATTAATTAATTATTAATTATATGCTTATTTAAATATTATTTTTTATTTATTTACCTATTTATTTTCATGCATGGTTAGCTGCCATTTATAATTGTTGTTATGTTACTCGTGCATCTATCATTTTAATTTATTGTTCTTTTATTTATTTGATTTGTTTTATTTATTTGTTTGTTTATTTCATGTCATGTCTCAATTTGCGTACTGAGTGTTTATTTGTGGATTTATTTTGCATTACCATTATTTGTGATGTTATTATTGATGTTAACACACACCACGACCATGTTTCATATAGAGTTTTCAGTTTTCTACTTAGCTGTGGGTTCCGATGTAGATTTTGGAGTTTGAGATCGCCGTAGATATGTCGTAACGTTTGGAGCTTGGACATAAAGTCCATTAGGACTTTGCTTAAATTTATCGTTTTATTCTATCGTGGTTTTGAGTTTCAAATTATGTGACGTGTTAAGTGGTTATTTTATCGAACCCCACTTAACATAGATGATCTAGACGTATTTTACTTCCGTAATTAATAACCCTCAAGGATGAGCTCCTTGTGTTATTTTCGAACTTAGCTCCACCTTACGTTCCTCCAAGCTTAATTATAGATTTCCTTCTCAGCCCTATATATAGTGTTCATCAAATTTGAGTGAGCTGAGAGTTGGTGGAGTTGACTATATGTATATTGTGAACGGGCATATATGCAGGTCGTAGTGGGCTCTGAATTAGTGAGATGATTGTTTTATTCCCGAGGGATCCTAATACATCTACCTTTTGAACTTCCTTACACCTAGAGAGGCGTGGAGTAGATGGGTTGTTGTGTATTGCGCTTGTTTAGACTTATGGTAACAAGAAGGTATTGAAAATGACTACTTGAAGGTACTTAGACTTTTGGGCTCTGACACAGAAGTTATATTGAGGTTTGAAGGGGGCTTAGAATATGTGTTTTTTGCGAGAGTAGGACTAGTTATTCCAAAGAGAGATATTTGCCGAGAGTGACACAACACCGTTTAAGTTCAGGGTGCTATCTAACCTATAACTTGATGGTTCCTTAGTAGATGCAACTTGATGGCTCTTCAGTAGATGTCCTTTAAGTGTTCTCATAGAGTTATATGTTATTTTCTTTCCTCGTGAAAGTCAGATTCCACTTATCAGTTTGTATTAGTTATTTTTTTGGGTCAGTGATACTCATTGCTCATGATTTCTTATTATATGTAGGTCTTATGTTTCTTTGTGTTTGGACGATGTTACTAAAATGATAGATATTTGCTAACACACTTGTGCTTAGTGCCATTATTTTTTTCGTGCTTTTGTTTGTGCGTGATGTGTGTTCATGTATAATTATTCGATGTATTGTGATGCATACTCTAACCAACTTATGTATTAGTCGATCAGACATGATACCGGGTCTTGATGAGCATTCAGATTTCAGCTTTACTAGTTATTTAAATATACTTTTCCCCCTTATTTTACCTATTTATATGTTGGTTGTTATTGCATGTTAAATATTCATTTGTCATGTCATTACATGTAGCCTTGTATTAAACATTCATGCATTCTTCCTTGTTGAGTGTTGGTAGGGTTGTTTCAGTTGACTCTAAAAACTCTTCGAATTGTCTCGACTCCATAACTTATCGAGTCAACTTCATAGATAACTCTATAGTGACTAAGTTAATAATTGACTATCCAAGTCATGTCATAAAAGTTATAAAATATATATATATATTTAGAATTGTTAAATCAATATTTATAAATAATGTAAATCATATATTAATCAATTTCAAACACTAAAAAAGCAATATATACAAATTTTATATAAATTTTTTATTTATGTAATTTAAAATTTAATGTAAATTATTTCGAGTAAGCTTGGAGTCAATTCCGACTCGAATTCACTCAATGACATGTCAAATCGAGTTTTCAAACTATAAGTGGGAGCATGGAATATATTATTTAAAGAGGAACTTTAATATCAATTGCAACTAAGATGAAAATATCAGCGGCCTTTAAATATAATCACCCATTTAAATCAGATAGATGCAATTTTTTTATATAGGCAAAACTATCCTCATTATGTAATCATCTTTATAATTTAACGGCTGATATTAAAATTAACTAATATAAGAGTATAAGCATGGATACTAATTATTTTCTAATTTAATTAAAGCTATAGTAGACTTGTATTAATTGAGTTGATATAAAAACAGTACTATTTATATAAGCTGATTAATTAAACTAGACCATAGATATATACAAGTCCTTTCATGTACCAGCTTGTTGAGACTCATTCACGATTACCTGCCAGATTTGTTTTGAGAATAAAAGAAAAAATTATAAGAGTCAATGGCGTGTGCCATTTCGTCATCGACTTTCTATCCTCTTCTTTGACAGTCGTTCATGTTTGATGCACATATAATTAACAAATAAAAGTTTATCTCATCACGCGTTCGTTCACCCATCGTCATACGCCCCCAATTTTTTATCAAAACAGAAAAAGGATCCCATGTTTTCGACCTCCCAAAAATTACATTAACAATTTCGTTATTAGCATTACTTCAATTTATATTAATATATTTCCAACGTTGTGCACACCCTATTAGCTCTCAATCTTCCATAGTTGTATTATATATATACGAGCTTTCCTTGTCGTCAGGTTGGGGAGGAGACTTTTCTTGTTCTTGGTGGGTATAGCGGCCATGGCAGGATCATGGGATCCGGAGGAGCTTGCAGCGAGTCTGCTGGTGAAGGGAGAAGAAAATGAGAAGATGGGTATCGACGAGATGTTGGAGAGGTACGCTGGCGAGCTCGGGCCATGGCAGCTGCGCCACTTTGTGCTGACCAACTTGGCCTGGGTACTTGAGGCCTTCCACACCATGATCATCATCTTCTCCGACAAGGAGCCGGCGTGGCGGTGCACCGGTGGTGCGTCGGTCTGCACCGGGGCGTCGTCGGTGTGCGGTTTGCCGGCGGGGTCGTGGGAGTGGGTCAAGGTTGCATGATTGGTAAGTTGGCCTTGTTCAATCGGTCTTCTTTGTCGGTTGCATGATTGGTAAGTTTATGATCCTCATCTTCGTCGTCGTTTTGAATATGTTTAATAGAACGGTGAGGGTTTATAAGAAAATGATTGGTAAGTATATGAATTTTCTTCTACCTCGTCCTTGTCTTTGAACATGTTTAGTAGATCGAAGTGGCCGTTTATAATAAATATATTCATCAATTTGACACAATATGATGCAAACGAAATGATCATAGTATTTTTTTTATTTTCTAAACCAGATCATAAATTAATTTAGAGTCTCGTTAACATTTTGAGCTCTAGCTTTCATAAATGGCCTCCAAAATAGATTTGCAATAGGTTTTATAGGTTTTTTAGGTCTTTCTTAATGAAATTAGGCTTTCCCATTGATGTGAGATAAACTCAACAATTCTCTCCCTCACACATTATTTTACCCGAATTATCTCCCTCTTACTATATGCTGGGTCCACATATTATAGAGAAGTTTAAAGACACTCTGATTCGGGTTAGCTACCATTTGAATCATCTCTTTTTCGTCATATGCACACATTATACTATCTGAATCATCTCTCCCTTACCAAATACATGATATAGTAAATTTCCAAGTGACTCTAATTTGGGCTACTTACCGTTTAAATTATCTTCCTCTCACCAAATATTGGGCCTACATGCTGGTTCTGATACCACTCTTAGGTCCAATGGCTCCCTAAAACTAAAAGGGACCGGCAACATGTTTTATGTGCTTCTCTTAATTAAAAAACTCACTTAATGAATAATTTTTTTATTAACATATATATAAGTCAGCAGTCACCTCTAAATACGATGTGGGATAAACCCAATAATTTTGACAATGATAAAGCTATAAACAATAGACAATCTTACTATTTTGAAAGTTAAGGTATCATAGAAGCCTTCCAGTGACTTGATAAAAATAATCGCAATTTTTTGCTCCCAATTTTAACAAGTTTCAGAGGATCTGAATTGTGAATTAGTTTAGCCGGTGGGCGATGGGTAGATGCCAATCTAACATGGGAGTAAAGAGGGGGAGAACCTACATATCAATCAAAAAAATATGATGACATTGATATATCATCACTTTCATAAATGCACTCATAACTCTAAACAAGCATTCTTTGGCCACTTGTTGTTATGGACGGGCTGACAGGTCGAGGATTCAGCCCTAGAAGAAACTCAAGACTTGCGTCCTCCCTCCATCGATGATGAGAACGTACTGTTTCCCCAAGTGCGTCCGCACTAAGAAGTCCAAGCTTGCATCCGCACTATGATTGACGGTTGGGGACGCAATGCGTCCCCAAGTGTGTCTACAGCATGCGGACGCAAATAATGATTACTTAGAAGAATACATTTTAGGGATTGCCTCCATAAAAAAGGTGAAAAAAATTAAAATTATTAGTAATCATTATGGTTTTGTTTCCATTATTTAATGATAAATGGTGTGCCTAATTATTATTATTTTTGGAGAAGTGTCACATTAGACCACATAATAAGAATTTATTTATTTATTTGACAAGAATGTCCACTGGTAATACTAATGGTGATTGTTAAACAGGACCATCATCATATTTTTAAACACTTAACAATACCTTTAAAAGAATAGATCATCATCTAAAGCAGCCACTACCATTTTGAAAAATACCCCGTTTGTTTATGATTAATCTATAATAGATTTTTATTTACAAACTAGGTAATATGTCACGTTATGCGCGATTTATACTAGAAATAAATTTTAATTTTATGGATAAATTCTAGTTAAATATGAGATAGAGTATAATAATATTAAATATCTTAGATAAATCGATTTTAAAGATAAATCCTAATTAAATGGTAAGATTAACTATAATAATTTAATTTATTATTTTTTACTTTTATTATATTTTGATTGGTTAAATTTTCTAGTTTTAATCATAGGCCAATATTGAGTTTTTCTTTCATTAATACAAGAGTAGATGTAACTTTTGCATGCATACTTTTCTTCTGATAATATTTTGATTAACAACATTGACTACTAATTTAGTAATTTAATTATGACTTAATAAATAATAATAATAATAATTAAGATGCTCAAGTTACCAATTTTATCCCTCGAATCCAACGTCTAATTACCAATTTCTTCAGAAGTCAAGCTTCGATAATAAAACACGAAGCGCCTATAATTTTTTTTAACAAGGATGCCCATTTATTAAACTCTCTTTTGATTATTAGAAGAACACCATTATTATCTTCTAACATATTCAACTATCCTTCAAATTATCATAGTTTATCTTATTATTTAATAAGATTTTATTTACAATATTAAAGTCTATCTTTAGGAATCAGACTATAAGAAACCCATTGTAGTAGCTTTTTCAATAGTTTAAATCACTATAACTAGTGGAGTTTAAGGATACAATCGTAAAATTGAAGATTATAAACAGTTAAATTCAAATGCGTTTTGCGTGGTGTGGTATGGATAGGTTTGCTAATTGAGTGAGTCAGCTCGTGAGCATTTGACGTTCACCTCGGTTTGACTCGACTCGAAACTCGATATTTAAATTTTCGACCTCGCACTCGAATCCTACAAGTTGAGTTTGAGTAAGGCATTGTTCGACTCGACTCGTCTCAATTATAACTCGAACTCGACTCGAAATTGACTCATAGATCAACTTTAAGTTGACTTGATAATATAATATAATAATATACATAATATTATTTGCCTACTCAAAATACATTTTAAATCATAAATAAATTTTATTATTGACTATGTACTAAAGGAGGGTAGTGGTGAGAGTGTTTTATTTTTTATTTTTTATTTTTTTATTAAATCTGAGTGGTCCTTATAATCGAATAATCTAGATTAAAGTTTGAGATAGAAACATTATATGCCATGGCTATTATAATATATATATATATATATATATATATATAAATTTAATTGTAGCTAGTTATGCTTATTTATGCATAATAAAATAACAATGCAACATCAATATAGGGGTAGCTCAGTTGGGAGACCATCATGATAAAGATCTATAGTTCATGTGTTTAATCTATGCTCATCGCATTATCATTTTTTGTTGGATACATATACAAGAAAAATTAGTGAGCTGGGTTTCAAGCTTCCACACGAGATAGTTCGAGTGCGTCAAAATTAAACACTTTAAGTGTATTCTAACTCGAGCAAAATAAAAAATATTCGAGTCGATTTCAAGCATATATGTTCAAAACTCGTTCGATCTCGAATCAAGTTCAAATAAACTTCGAGCTATTTGAGTCGAGTTCGAACACAAACTGAGCTCTGCTCGCTCACTCGTTTAGCATTCCTAAGTGCGGACACATATGAGAACATTGATGAAGATCATCGACGATGATCGATGATCGGCATTCTCACGTGCGTGCATAGGCTGCCTAGGAAAGTTCTATTCATTAAACTCTACTACTTGTAATAACTTGAACCATCAAAAGGGCTGTTACAACAGGTTTGTTATGGTAAGTACGTATATAGCAAACTGCGCCCGCAAGTTCCGTTCGTTCAACTCTACTTATTGTAATAACTCGGACTAATAGAAGGGTTGCTACAATGGGTTTGCTGTGTTAAGTGCCTGTATAGCACATCAATAAAAAAGTATATAACCATCTTTGTCTTGTAAATTTGATACAGGTTCAGGGGTTTTTGGACACCTGGCAGATTCATTCATGGGAAGAAGAGGGTGCTTAGTAGCAGTGTGCATTATGAGCCTCCTCCTTGGTTGCCTCACTGCACTCTCCCGTGTCTACTGGTTCTACCTCTTCCTCCGCCTCCTCAGCGGATTTAGCATCGGTGGCATTGGCCTTTCCGCCTTCATCCTCTCGACGGAGCCCATCGGTCCCTCGAAGCGTGGCGCCGCCGGCATGTCCACTTTCTACTTCTTCTCCTGCGGCATTGCCATGCTCGCCGCCATCGCTTACGCCTTCCAATCCTCATGGCGCCTCCTCTACCTCGCCACCTCCCTTCCCACATTGCTCTTCCTCGTCTTCGCCGTCCCATTCATCTATGAGTCGCCAAGGTGGTACCTCGTTCGTGGGAAGGCATCGGAAGCTCTCCATGTCATGCACTCCATTGCCAAGACCAATGGAAAGAAGCTCCCCGGGGGAGTTGCTCTTGCCTTAGACAACTGCAACGCCCACTCTAGCAAAGGAGAAGAACAAGAAGCTGTATCTGGATCATTGGTAGATGTGGTGAGGTCGCCGGTGACAAGAATGCGGCTCATATTGTCAGTCGCCATCAACTTCCTCACCTCGGTTGTCTACTACGGATTGAGTCTCAACGTTGTCAACCTTGGAACCAATCTCTACCTCAATGTGGCTCTCAATGGGATTGCAGAAATGCCGGCCTTCTTATTGACGGCCATTCTTATTGAGAGTTTCGGGAGGAAGCCATTGACGATAGCGACAATGTGGTTTAGTGGGTTGTTCTGTCTGATTGGGAGCTTGCTAGGAGGGGAAGGTGTGTACAAGGTGTTGAGAATGGCTTGTGGGGTTTTGGGCATATTTGGGATGGCCGGGACTTACAACCTGCTGTTTGTCTATACGGCGGAGCTTTTCCCGACTGTGGTGAGGAATGCCGCGCTGGGCTGCACCACCCAGGCGGGTCAGATGGGGGCTATACTAGCACCTCTGGTGGTGGTTCTCGGCGGGGGACTGCCTTTTGCAGTGTTCGGAGCTTGTGGTGTCATCGGAGGGTTGCTGGCATTCTACTTGCCGGAGACCATGAATTCGCGCCTTTACGACACCATGGCCGGCATCGAGGAAGGTGAAGGTGGAAGGTGAAGCAACTTGTGAAAGATGATGATGAGAAGAGCAGCAGCTTGTTTGAGCATCAATATTGCCGAAGCTTCACTATCTTGAGTGATCATATTTGTAACTTATTCAACATTATCTTGAGTGATCATAAGCTTTCAAGTTGGATAAAGCCTCCCATGAAAATTTTTAAAAATTTAATTATTTTGATTAATTTGATTTGGAACCAAAATACCAAAAAACGCTTGAAGGATTTTTGAAGTAAATTAAAGATAAATCTTTTATTCATCAAATGTGCTCATTAAAATCACAGATATATCACAAAATCATTCTAAAAAGAGTCCAAATCGCCTCAAGCACTCTTCCCTCCTGTGGATTATAGCCACACTCTGGACAAGGCCAATGTTTATTTGATAATGCTCAAAATTTGGGAGCATTGAACTACATTTACTTGTTTTATACATATAATTAATAAACATGAATGTTTTTTATAAGTAAGACCTCTACATAGAGCACTTGTATGTAAAATAATCGAGGAGTAACCCACACTGCTTCTTTAGACAAGATACAATGTGAATAACAATTCTTCACTATCTGTGAGACAACTCTCATGCCATTCATTATTTGGGAGGAACTTTGCCAGAGCTCGTGCCCTATTTGTTTCTAGCCCGGATAAAGGAAGGTTGATATAAGGGAAGACACTCGACCATAAAAGATAGTCATTTATAATTACATAGATACTAATATCCATATTCTTAACACATCCTGTAACATCTTGATTCGGATGCAACCCGTACCGAATCAAAGTAATAAATTTTTTACCGTTATTTTTGCTCATTTAAAATGTAAAGTCAACCGGTAAGATAAACCAAACTACTTTATGTGTCAAAAGACAAAATATTCAAGGGAATTTAAATGTGCATCCAAAATACACATGATCAACGAAAAATATCTATGGACTTTTAAGGCTAGGCTCATCTAAGTATGACATTGTAAATGAATATAAGTTACAAAAGAGACTTCAAATCATAGAAAAAATTCGGAAAAGCCTCCCTTGTAATTAGAACGCGATAAAAATTTCAAAACCTTTTAAGATTTTATATTTAACAAAAACAACCGAGGAACATTTCATTCATTTTATTTCGATAGATAGGCACATTTCACATCAATCACAGTGTTCACAAACAATCTTTCATGTCATTAACAAAGCATTTAACATTCTTCAAGTTATTGGTTCTCAGGGTCTTCATATGGGGTCCTTCTCTTACAAAATAAAAAGAACACGAAATCTCCTCCCACCCATATTTCTTCTTCGCTCTTGGTACCTGTACAGATAACATGGTTTAACGCAATTGAATAATTTTATCCTTCAATTTCAGCACTTCTGGGCTTGGAGAATTCCTACATAAATGATGAGACTTGTGTGCCCCATAGTATACTGCTTGTAGAGCACTTCAAACATATGTTAGTGATAAATATTTTAGTTATTTTCACACAAGGTATCTCTAGAGTTCGACTATACACTCGAATGCTCTCGTACATGAGTAATCATATTGGCTCACTAGCCTCACATAACATTTACATTACGCACATGCCCACATTACAAGCAAACCACACCCAAAACAGCAAACAAGTCAATCATCCCCATGAGTTATTTTCAATCTGTGTGTCCTTCCGACCAAACCTACAACATAACACTTTATAAAAAAACATACGTTAATAATCAAAGATTACTGGTCTAGAAATAATTACGAAAAATATTTTCAAACTGAAAAATAAATGATTTATCATCTACATGAATCTTCAAGATGAAATAGAAAGTGCACACCCACATCATCATACAGAAATAAGGCTGATATAACATAATCATAATCACTGAGATATCCCCATAAGCGAACCAAAATAGTTAATAGTAATGTGATGATACTATGCATGAGTCAAAATCTATTCGATGACAACATACCCATGGCCAATAGGACCTAATCTGAATATCACTGAAACACATAGTCCAAATACACTCAACGGAAAACATGCTCATGCTAAATACACTATTAGCAAATACTATGTCTGAGTGTCATAATCATAATCATAGTATATTAACTGCCAAACCAAACACTATGAGTGGGTGTGACTAGGCCTCTCGGTGGGCATGACTTTCCCATTTATCATGAGTGCAAAGAAAATCCAAAAATTATACAATAGGTATAAAGCCTGGGAAGAGCTAATAAATAGCTTTAGAGCGACGTTTAAACTAGATCTCATCTTTCTTAAACTCATTAAAGGATCTCCCAACTTTGAAGTTTTAGTAATCCGAAAAATCAATAAGATAACTTATAGTTAGTGAGATTTAATAAAACGCCACTAATTATGTTGTATGATATAAAACAAAACTACGATAAAACCAAGAACCAAGCAGCAACTCAAGCATAGACAACAGACCTCTGAGGCAAGCTTCATATCCTAGATTGGCGTGCTCAACTCCGCACAACCTAACAAAAGCATATCCTTACTCGAACCATGTATGATTTGACACCCCAATTTTGGTTCACCAAAGAATTGAATCAGAAATGTTACGATCGAGTCAAGTCATGTCTAAAACAACTAGTCTATAATAATAATAATATAAATCAAAATAACCTGCTTAGCATTAAGAGAATAGTAGGCATTGCTAAATATGCGTGAAAACTCATCAAATATAAATAAATACATGAAAGAAAGTAATTGCACTTAGCTTAAGTGTGTATAGCGTTTATCTATCCTCTCACCAAAGCCACCTTATGATCATAAGACCTATATATATAATAAAAAACTATCAACAATGAGTGTTACTTGCCCAAAAATAACTAATAGTCAAACTGACATAGGAAAGCTGACCCTCTTGTTAAATGAAATAATTTATATACTTTTTCATAGAATCTCTCATAGGGCACTAATTAGGAGTCGTTGGCCTTAGCTCGATAACATCCCATTTTTCCTCATCTCCTGCTTCAACAAACTTTAAAACTATCCATTGCATGGGAAAATCAATTTCTTTTATTGGTTCCTTCAACCCTCTACATCCTCCGTATCATTCCTGGCCATCAGCACAAGGGCTAAACACTCTCAAGCATGCACCTTCAATACCCTTTGAAACCACAAGTTTAGACATGCACTGCATTGCAGTACCTATAATCCTCCACACTTATCTAGGTTTGAGGAACTAAAAGGAAAAGTTGTTACAATCCTTCAGGCTTTCCCTTGTCTCGCATCTCACTGGAAAACTCAAGAAAATTACATGAACGCAGGCCTGGGGAGGGATTGTAATATAATAGACCCGATGGTAACTTGCGGTAAATCTTATTTTCGAAATCAGACTCGATGGATCTCATCCCAAAGTATTATTAATTACGGAAGTAAAACACGTCTAAATGGCCCGTGTTAAGTGGGTCCAATAAAACAGCCACTTAATATGTCATGAAATCTGAAAATCAAATCAGTAATAGCGATAAAAAATTAGTAGAGTTTAACGGACCTGTGGCCCAAGCTCCAAGTGTGACGTCTCATCTACGGTAAGCTCAGACTCTTAAACCTACATTGAAACCTACTGTTCAGTAAAATACTAACATCTTTATATGATACATGCTTGTGATATTTACCCATATTATCAATACATCCAAATAAAGAAGACGGTGCTAACTAAACTTACAACTAAACATCCATTATGTAAATCAAGACATAATAAAAAAAATAACAAATAAATAACTAATAAATACATAAATAAATACACTTGTAAATAAAAATATAAATAATAAATACCTAAAATTAAATAATACTCTAATCATGAAATAATGATATCATTATAATATATAAATACACGATTAAATACGAATAAATATCATATATACTCGTGTTAGTAAATATATAAATAATTAAATACATAATTATCCAATAAATAAATAATTAGTTAATATTAATTAATCATGAATAATAAGAATATCAAAGTTATCCAAATCGGAATACATAATTAAATATAAATAAATAACAACATACATGCAATAAACAAATAGATAAATAAATAAATAAAATTTTGTAAATATGAATAATATTAATATTAATAAGTAAATATATCAATAATAATAATAAATAAATAAATAATCACATAAGAATTCATCATATACTACAAACAAATAATAATAATAATAATGAATTAATAAATAAATAAAAATAATAATAACATCAAAATATGGTAAATAATGTGGACATGCATCTAAACTAATGTAGAGTTCTCAAATTAGTGAAAATAGTCGAAAAGCTACAAAAAATGAGTTGAACCAAATCTGACATGGTAAAAATAGGCCAAAAATGGGTTGAAAGTCAACTTGGTTCGGGTTAAATAAACTGGTGGGTTGGGTCGGTTGGGCTAGTATGAACTGCTGGACGTAAACGCGGACACGAACATAGGCAAACAGGCAAATGCAAGCGGGTGAACAGGACTCTGGCTGGCAGATACGAATACAAGCAAGGGGACGTGAAAGGGGCATATAGGTCTGATGGGCCCAACAGCGACCATCGCCGAACAATACCGATGGCAGCGAAGCTAGGGTCACCGCCGGTAGGATTGACGGCCTACGCAACGAGGAACATGGTGGTGGTAACGATCGGTGGAGTTTGGCCGCCGGCTAGCACAAAAATAGCCAAAAAGGGGGTGGAATCGCCGCCCAGTGTGGCGACATCACCAGCGGCGATCACTGCCACGACAGTGGTCATGGGTTGTCACAAAATGAAGATCTCGACAAGATGAACCTATTTGGGTGGTTGGCCTCACTGGAGGCGGCTTGTCGGCTCCAGGATATAGCTTGAAAGTCAGCTGCATAGTGAAAACCAGCGGTAAAAACACCGTCTCCAGTGGCTACAACAGCGGTGCCAATTCCAAAGGTGGACATATATTAAAATCTTGTCACAATGTGGTCATGAGGGTGGCCAACAAAAGTAGGGAGGAAGGTTTTTTTTTTTTTTTTTATCAAATATAAGTCGTCCAATCATATGAATGGCCCAGATTAGATCTTGGTGTAGGTAAAGATTTCCAGCCTTTGGCGCAAGAAATATTTGCTTTATATATATGCCGCCCCGTGATTGGATTTAGCCAGTGGGTAGCCAGATAAGACCACCCACAGCATGCACGGTGGTAGTCGTCATGATAGGACATGACTTGTGGGCAGCCAGCCATTTTTTTTAATTAATAGATTTTGATCATCCTTATAATCAGACGACTCAATCAAAACTCGAGGTAGAAATTTTTCTAGCCCTGGGCTCACTAACACTTTACCCATACCTATATATATATACATATACACACACACATATATATATATATATAGAAAGCTTGAATCGAAATTGTACAAAGGTAAAATTGACTTAGTCTTAAAAGTGACTCTATGGCGGGAATTGAATCAAAAAAATATACAACTCAATCAAGCTAGGGGGAAAGGGTGGACATTAATTTACAGTTTCTAGAATTATATTATGGATATTATTTTTTCCCGTAGAAGCTCGAGGTAGCTTCTAAGGCCCATTTAAGGTTAACAAGGAACACCTGAATGTCAGGCCTACACAATCAAAACTCCAGGCAAATGCGATACCAAAGGCAAAATACACATAAATACAATTGAATAAACTACACTATACAATTGAATAATACAAGCCATTGGCTTGGCAATTGGGCCAGCATGAAAACTAACTGTGGACACTCCTAATGCCGAAGCCCATAACAACACGTAGGGATCCTCCTAAAACCAAACCAATCAAACCAGGCGGGCCAGGTTCTACACAGATTACAGAAAAATAACAAGAAGATGACTATCTCTTATGTTCGACCTGTGATGACATTAGGAAATCCATAAGAGGAGGATTCCGTCCAATGCCAACTATTTGAGCTCTTGATCTTTAACTACGGCCATCCCCGTCATTTCCCTGCCTCCCTCACCACTCCACAACCTCTCCCACCGGAGAAGATTCAGGTTCCTCCCCCACTTTCACTAATTGGGCTGGGGATCATTTGCATCGATCCGACTCAAGCTTCCCTTGCATGTCTCCTTGCCTGCAGCTTCGCCTGTCCTCACTTGACCCAGTAAATTACTACTTACTGCCTCACCTCCTCCCTCCCCTTGCAAGGAGAGGCCTCAAACGACGGGCAAGGATACACCCATATGTCAAATAAGATGTACGTTGATGAAACTCAAACCGATGAAGACAATCAAGCCAAATTAATGCGTAATAATCTGCACATTGCCGTCAGCTTCCGATCATTGATAATAAAACCAGATAGAAAGATACCTGAAAACTCACCGCTAGGATGGAAAGATAAAGTCATCTTTATTAACATAAATTAGAATTTACATATGCTCACAATTGACAACCATATTTCTTTCCCCAACAAGAGCAATTTGACTTACAAAAAATTAAGTGAAACATGGTCACTCTTCATCTGCGTATGGATGTTAAGGATCAAAGCTATCTTAACATGAACTCCTCAAACACATCCAAGACGGGTCACAATGGTGAAGATGCATGATTAATCAAAACCATTAAAGAGGCATGCATAACATACAAAATATATTATATCTAACACATGAATATATATACAATTTAAACAAAAAATGGAGATCAAGGTGACATACTCTAATTATATCTAACTCCTTCCTAACTTAAGTAAGAAAGTGACCAGGGAACATATAATAATAGAAGAGTGTGAGAGAAAACAACTCCCACATAAAGATGTTAGCAAAGATACATATGTAAGCCAAGACAAATACTTGCCTATAATTAAATTCAATAATAATGTTATATACTTGCTATGCATGCTTATCATGCTTTGAAAAGATACAAGAAACTATGCACAAAGACCCAACTAGAAATGATTCACTACAAACCATTGGAGAATTCATTAATATATCTTGCTTGTAAAGTCATGATGTACATGCATAAAAAGTCATAATGCATATATATATATATATATATGCATTATGACTTTTTATGCATGTACATCATGACTTTACAAGCAAGATATATTAATGAATTCTCCAATGGTTTGTAGTGAATCATTTCTAGTTGGGTCTTTGTGCATAGTTTCTTGTATCTTTTCAAAGCATGATAAGCATGCATAGCAAGTATATAACATTATTATTGAATTTAATTATAGGCAAGTATTTGTCTTGGCTTACATATGTATCTTTGCTAACATCTTTATGTG
>JAVDBV010047907.1:0-25859 GCA_032619315.1 Piper longum
CAGCTAATTTGTTAATTTTATATATATATATATATATATAAAATTAACAAATTAGCTGAGATAAGAAATTTTTGAAAAAATAAAAAGCTGAGAATGAATATGTAAAATTGGTGTTAAATCCATCAATTTTTTCACAATAAAAATTCTAATATGAAATTAATAATAAATTCTTAAATAATTTTTTTTCAGAAAATTAAAATAATTGAGATGACTACACTTTTATGTCACATTTCAAGGAATATTAATCATATTGGAAAGACACCAACTTCTCCTTTTTAAAAAGAAAGTATTGAAAAGAAAAAGGTCAAAAGAAAAGAAGAAAGCAACTCCACCCAACTAGAAGCTAGGCTAACTAATTTATCAACGTGTATCACAATATCCATGCTAGGAACAATGAATTCTAAGGAAAAAAAATTGTTCAATCCCGGCCCCAACTTGTCAAATTAAGACGAGGCATAGTAACAATTAGATGCAATTAATTTGGTAAAAAAATATGTATATACACAAATAGTATGTAACGAGTAGCAAGGTGAGCATATATAACATCTGTTGAAACCAAAAATCAATATGAAATTAAACTAAATTATTGAGAATCAATATGGTTTGGTTCGAAACTTATTCGGTTTAAAAACTAATTTCTAATTATACAGATTTTGGTTTGAAAATGAACAAAACCAAAATTGTAAACAAACCAAAAATATTTAAAAATATTACATCCATGTCTTAATAGTTTATATGAAGAGCTTTTATCAGAAAATGGAAAGAAATTTTTGATATTACTAGAGGGGGTGAGAGTATAGTATAATTATTAAAAAAAGATTTTTTTTAAAAAATACATGTTTGTTACCTTCTACGCCTTTTCCTTCACCTTTCTCATACTGTATATACCATGCATATGTATCCTTCTGAACTTGCCACACCAGAAGCTTCTTCTCATCGTTTAAACCTTTGTTTACAAAAAAGATGGTAGATGTTCATGACACAGTCATTGTGGGTGGCAGAATAGCTGGACTAGCTACTGCATTGGGTCTTCACAGGTATAATTTTATCTGATATGATTTAGGGCGGGATAAACTATGATTTTAAGTATGTAACTATTACCCAATTGTGCTCGATATAAATTTTGTATTGATTCAGTTTTTATACCATTTTAATTCCATATCAAATTTTTTAATATGAAAATATTCACAAAATCTAATTTTTTATTACGAATTCCAATATTTTAATAAATATGTGATAAATATTTTAATGATAAAATATATTTTTAATATTTAATAAAATATTTATTTATAATTTTAGAATACGATTCAACCCGATTCGATATAACATCCATAATGTTTTTTACACCATCACTCCCATCTAGGGCTCTGGGCTAATCCTTTTATTACGTGATTAAGTTGCCATGCAAGAAGAGGGGAGGGTCCGGTTCACGATCAACGGCCGAGATTACTTCGAGTTAGTGCTCATCCACAACGTGGCTGGCAGTGGGGCCATCAAATCGGCTTGGATCAAGGGCTCACATTCATCCAACTGAATGACCCTGTCCAGGAACTGGGGTGCTAATTCAAATGCTTGATTTTTTTCTCTCAATAAAACCAGATAAAGCTTCTAATAGCTTGGTAGATGGGGCTTGCAAAACTAAATGAGCTGCCACTCATTAGTCATTTTATTAATTTTACCATGTTCTTCCAATTCATTAATTGGGTAATTTTTATTCCACAGAGATAGGCAGTTCAAGAAACGTATTTGAAAGGTATCTGGACTTGGAAGCATGAATTGGTTGTTAATTCGACGCTGTCTTTGTTATTATTTTGCACGTATTAATTTCGCATGTAATATATAATAATTATCCTAATTTCTCAAGATCAAAACTGTTCAAACTTCGAACAGCTTATCCAAGAAGTGCTCCCAAATAAAAAAAGATATAAGAAATAGAAACAGATAAATGGATAACTTTTATCTAGCCGAAGTCTTCCTAATTCCTACTCCCAAGTCTTCTCGTTGTTCTTTCCAACTCTTTGATTGTTTGGTTTCCTGGGTAGTTTTCTGCAACAATGTGGCCATTATGCCTTGAAAAATGATGTGAATAGGTTGACTAAGTATTCCTGACTTTTGATGTTATTTCATTGAAACCTTCACTCCTGTGTTGTTTCCATTGCTTTATATTGCCATAAAGAGGAGCCAAGGTCATATAACAAGTAGAAATCCCCTAGGAATATTACATTGAGCCTAGAATATTATTCACGGTAGAGCGGCATGTGTACAGAATAGATTGGCTATCTTCTACGCCTTTTACTTCGCCTTTCTGATGCTATATATACCATGCATATCTATCCTTCTGAACTTGCCACACCAGAAGCTTCTTCTCATCGTTTAGACCTTTGTTTACAAAAAAGATGGTTGATGTTCATGACATAGTCATTGTGGGTGCAGGAGTAGCTGGACTAGCTACTGCATTGGGTCTTCACAGGTACGTTCATCTATTGTGTTGATTATAATTGAGCTTTAGCGCATCTTTCAATCTCCGTTTTCATGGTGGCTGTGCTGCTTGCTTTGATTTATAGGATGGGCATAAGAAGTTTGGTGCTGGAATCCTCAGACAGGTTGAGGGTCACTGGCTTTGCATTCATGACATGGACTAATGGCTGGAAGGCCTTGGATGCTCTTGGCATTGGTGAACTACTTAGGCACAAACATCTTCAACTTCAAGGGTAAGAAATTTCACATTCATGCTAAGCAAAAATTAAGTATGGTTGAGAACAATCAGTCCATCAGGGAATTGTTGCTAATGAAAACACAGTCCACTCAAGCTTATTGGTCGATTTTGATAATTTTATTCTGGATAATTAAAATCAAACCAAATTAACTAATTTACCAAGTGTAATAACCCGACCCATGTATAAACTAATTGATTTAAATTATCTTTACAAGTATTAGATGTGAAACTAATTTTTATGAGTTGTTATTATCTATTTACCTTTAAAAAATTCTATCATTAGAGACCTTTTTTCTAGCATGTGGTTAGCTTCTAGTCCAATTCACTATCTAATACATACCTAAGTTGGTTCTAATACCGTTTGTAACAATCAGGCCCAAGTGCAAACTTAGGAGTTGAGTGGAGTAATCCCATCAAAATGGTTAATCAAGTTAAAAATTATACACATATCTTCATTTATAAATAAGATTATACCTTTAGAGAAGTTGGATGTGATATTAATTTTTATGGGTTATTACACAGAATGATTAAATGATTATGTTAATTTCAATAATTTACAATTAGTTAAGTTGTTACACTATTTAAGTGTGTGATCGTGTTGGATTGAGAATATGCAATTACATTTACAGGTGGGTGGTTTCCTCCCTGGCAACTGGGCTGGCTACCTCTAAAACACCTTTCTCTGCCTTGATCAATCAAAGGTGACAATTCCAACCAAAGCAAGTTATATATCATCTCTTTCATGTATCTGTGTTCATGAATTGATTATTTTGATAACAGTGGAAGCAATGAGATGAGGTGTATGAAAAGGAGATTGCTCCTTGAAACTTTTGAGCAGGAGCTGCCAGAAGGCTCTATAAGATTTGGGTCCAGGGTTGTCTCTATTGAACAATCCAATAATTTTCAATTGGTTCATCTGGCAGATGGGTCCTTATTGAAAACCAAGGTAAATATACCATTTTTTTTAACAACCATTTCTTATCTTACTATTCTGCTTAAATCAAAGGATGGATAATGATAGAGAAATTTGGGAAATTTTGATCAGGTTTTGATAGGGTGTGATGGAGTGAACTCTGTAGTCTCCAGATGGTTGGGCCTTAGCATACCAAACTATACTGGCAGGTCTGCCATTAGAGGCCTGAAAGAGTTCCCAGAAGGCCACGGTTTCAAGTCTGAGTTCTTGCAATACAATGGGAATGGATTTAGGTTTGGATTGATCCCTTGTGATGAGAAACACATCTATTGGTTCTTCTCTTACACTGGATCCCTTGAAAGTTAGTACTATAATCTCACCTTCATACATGCATACTTGTTAATTTATCAGCTATGCCTATGTACAGTTGGATTTGTAGTGTGCTAGCAATTAGAATTTAGCTATGTACATTTTAATATAAATCTACTCAGTTGTTTGATCTTATGCACATCATGCAGGTAAAAGATGTGAAAAATCACCAACTAAGTTGAAACATTTTGTACTAAGCAAGCTTGGGATGGTCCCCGGAGAAATGAAAGATTTGGTGGCGAAGACAGAAGATGATTGTTTGGTTTCTTCCCAATTGAGATTCAGGAAGCCATGGGAGATGTTATTGGGAAACATTTGCCAGGGGTGTGTCTCTGTGGCTGGGGATGCTTTGCACCCCATGACACCAGACCTTGGCCAGGGCGCTTGCTCTGCGTTGGAAGATGGTGTGGTACTGGCTAGGTGCATTGGAGAAGCTTTTTCCAACAAAATAGTTGAAGAAGAGTTGGATGGAGAAAGGGCGAGAAAGGCTCTGGAGAAGTATGCCAATGAGAGGAGGTGGAGAAGCTTCAACCTGATTGCTAGTGCATTTGTGGTGGGGTGGTTTCAACAATTGGATGGCAGGTTGATGAACTTTGCCAGGGATAAGTGGCTGGCCAAAGTTCTTGCTCAAGAGATGTTGAAGCAGACTTATTTTGATGCAGGGACACTCTACAACAATTGACATGGTAACAGAATTTGGTGTTTATGCACTGTGCAAGATATTCCTGGTGGCAATATCTGTCTGTATCAACTGGTTGTGTCAATTACATACTATTGAGGTGAGTGTTCAGTTTAAAACTAAGAGTAAAGTAAAGGGCATACTAGCCACTTTAGATTAACTTATAGATAGCTTTGTGTTGATTGAATCTTATAAGCCATAAAGTATAACACCTTCCATCTGAATATTTTTCTTAATAGCCTCGTTGGCTTTGCAATCTGCCCTTTAGAGTACAAAATATGACCTTGTTTTTCAATGAAAAAAATAGGGATTTATTAATGCACATTAAAACAATGGGCATTGGTCGACCATATTGGACACTTAGTAGTTAGTAATGGTACCTATTGGGTCGGGTACCTATGAAACCCGACCCAAGTGAACCCTAATGATAAGACTTTGGTTTGAAAATAATAGGTACTTGATTATAAATAATCATATTTGATAATATAGCAATGAGTACATGATATCTGACATCTAATTCATATATTACTAATTTTAATTATAAAATTAGTAATTTATTAACTTTTAAAACTAATATTTATTGATAAAATTATCAAATATATTATTTCTATTTTAAAATAATTTTTACTTAGCATAATTTTATAGAACATATATTATTATTATTATTATATAATTTGAATATTTTTTCTAAATATATAATTTTAATAATAAAATAAATATCCTTTTAATAAATGGTCGGGTTTGGCTTTGCTTTAATCATATTTGATTTTGTGTTAATAACAAATAATTGGATTTGATTTGTAAATTTATTTTAAATAATAAGTTTAATTTTATCAGCATCCGATGAAATCTGACCCATACCCGTAGGCACCAAACACTTACACTTATTTTAAATAATGGATTTAACTTAATCAAAATCCACTGCACCCCCCTAATATTTACACTAATTTTAAATAATAAATTACCCGACGACTGTAAAGTACCCTTGACACTTACAACTTGACGATGAAGGTGACCGAGACTCAGTGAAGCCCAAGTACAATGACCGAAAAAAGAAACACGGTCATACTTTAATGATGAAGGTGGACAAGACCCAGAGTGGCCCAAGTACGATGACCGTAAAAAGAAACACGGTCATGCCTTAAAGTATGCCCGATTGATGTGACCAACGGACCGCGTGTAATTATTTTATTGATACACACTCGTTTCACTCGGAGCTGACACAAGACTAATGGACTATAAATATAAATTTATAATCTTTTGAGTGAGTGATTAGTATTTCAATCATTTCTAATGTAAGTTGGTGACAAGACTACCACTTTATAAATGTGTAAATCAACATATTTAAAAAAAATAAAGATATATAAAACAAATCTGGCAAAATGTATCAATAAAGTATAACAAATTAAAATGGTTTATACATAGATTAAAAAAGGCGACTGTGATTATAACCCCATTTGTAATGACTATAGTCATGCCTTGTAAAAATGATTTTGACCATTGTTTATTGTGGACATTTTACTTATTTTTCAAATAATCACGCAGTTATTAATTATGATTACATAAAAAATTGATTGATTATGGTAATTGCCCTCATGAAGGACAGATCAATTGATGGCCAACCTATTTGGTCTATTGAAATGCCATCAAAATGAAAGATTTAAAATATTATATTTACCTGAAAGAAAATATATAATATTTCTATATTTTCAAAGATTTGGATTATTTGAGATGACAATTTAATTGATGTTTTAATTCAATAATTCATTCTTTTCCAGTTAAAGCAAAGCTGATTTTCTGTTTTAGACTAAATTCTTGTTTGATTTAGCTAACCTAATTCAACCCAATTGAATGAGGCTTAGTATACGCAAACTACATACCAATTTTGATTTTTTAAATAATTGTTGTTAATCTAAATTATCAAGTTAATAAAACATCAATAATCTATTTTTATATTTCATTGGTTATCTATGAATCATGAAGTCCTAATAAATATTATTAAATTATTACAATATATATCGTTCTATTTTTCATCGACTATATACATATTTAGTTATTTGTTTGGCCTATAATGAGAAGTTATCATCATTTATAGCCATTATGATGTACTTAATAAAATTAACTAAGGGTTTTATTCTTATAATTTTTTGTGATTCTTCACTTATAATTATGGGTGGTAAATATTGAAAACCCAACCAAATTCTGTTTGATTTCGATATAATTAGATTTGATTTTTGATTTGATCGAATGACAATGAAAGTGTACTTTAATATTTATGTCAGGAATCAACCAAAATAACAATTTTTTTATAGATATTTGAAAATTTATATTTTATCTTAATTATCATGGAATTATGATATTTATATAATTAAATTTTATTTATTTAATAAGGTATACAGTCATATATAATTAAATTACTTATCAAATAGTTATATTCATTATAATAATGATATAAATTGAATCAATTAATTAAATAATTTTTTTATAACTTGTATGTGTAGTTCGGTTATTCGGTTACGTAACTGAATTAACCGAAATAATTCTATTTGGCTCGGTTCAGGTTCAGTCACGAAAGAGACCAAATAGAGTTTAGTTAATTCAGTTCGAAACCGACTAAATGCTGATAATTGTATTATACATTCACTTGTCTTTGTTATTCACATTATAATGTGAGATGGCACAAATATAAATATAAAATCAATTTGTATGCTTATTTATGATTTGGTTGAGATAAAATTGTCAAACTTATATTTTATGAGGTTTTTATAATCTTTTTATTTTTTTTTATTTTATTAAACACTATATTTTATTAATTTTTAAAAAGTTCAGGGTGTTTTAAATAAAAATTGATTCATATAAAGCACAACCCTTCATTGAAGTATTGACTATCAGTGAAACACCAGAAAAAGATGCAAGACATCTGGTATTTATATCAATGTTTTTTAAGTGATAAATTATGGAAGGAGTGTGTTTAGTGAAAAGATGAATTTTAAGAGTGATGAGAGTGGGTAACGATGAAATTGAAGAGCGAATAGAGTTTAATTAATTTGTATTTTTATAATAAAAGTAAATGTATATTTTGTTGAAATACCTTTGTACATCCTTAAGCCTAAAAAAGTAAAAAATAAAGAGAAAAAAAGACTAAAAAATTAATTACGAAAATTATTAAGTAAAACTATGAATTAAGTAAACATTTCTAATATAAGACATATAAAACAAATTTCGTTCAATGAACTCTCACATGATTTTAAATTAGAATTCAATCTACAACTCTTATGTCTCCTGATTTACATTTATTTTATTCAACCACATTTGAAAAAACTGGTCGACATATTCACCGATTCAAGCCTATTCGAGCCGATTCTTATCCCGAGTCGACAATGAAAAAAATTAGCTGATTTATATAAGGTGACGGGTGGCCGGTGACGGGGCAGCAGGCCGCGATGACGTCATCCTTAATATTCGATCATGGCAGAAATACCCTCGTCAGAGAAAAAACAACAAAGCTGCCGCGGGGAGAGTATTGTCCTTCTATTATATATTTGGGCCCCCTGCTGGAAGTGTGGTCCACATTTTTATTAAGGACAAAAATGAAAAAAACAAAATTTACCGAATCACGTACATGGTATGGTACTTTGGTATGGTAATTTGCATCTAATCACATTTAATTAGATGCAAATTTGGATTAACAATCAAACTACTTGCTAGTAAAATCAATTTGTTTTTTTCCTCGCTAGTTGTGGACATGCTTCCTACAATATATATGTTTATTGGTTTAATCAATAATAATCTAATAACGTATTATAGAATGATGCGGAGATTGGGGGAGTGTTCTAGAATGATGCGGGGATTGGGAGAGGAAATTAATAACCAATTTTGACTGATTTAAATAAAATAATTTTTGTTCAATTTTTTATGAATCGGTTCGATTCAATGATTCCATTTCAATCTAATTTAACGTTCAATTCCAATTTTTTTAATTATTAATTCAACATAAATCATCTACTTTTATATTTTATTAACTATATATAAATCATCATGCTATCCTAATATTACAACGTATATCATTCACATGTACATTTATTTTTTGGGTTTTTAACAGAAATTAGTGATTATCATTTTACGACTGATTAATCGTGGAGTAATTAATGGCAAAATTAAGAGGCGTGCTTTTTTTTTTCCCCAAAGAATGACCAACTACGAACTATGTTCAATGACATCCATCTCCATAAATACTGCACAATTCGTTTTGCCAAAGATCACATGTGGTCAGCTTATTGATCTAATGTTAATTGCATGTCTTTAATTAGAGTTTGAAAGTTCTAGAGCATAAATATTCCATCCATATTTTAAAGCCATGATTAATTTTTACAATTCCATGTTTGAAGGTGAAATGGAGTATTTAACACAGATCGATTGCAACAAACATTAAATGGCATTTGACACCAAAAGTCCAAATTAATGCTTTGCCGACGTTTGTGCATTTGTACAATTTGTACTTCGGTCAAAACTCAAATTGGCGCTACTTTGTTCTTGTTGTTGTTACTTGTTATGATGAATGCTCACTAGTGGCTATGTTTAGAAGGGCCAAGTTATAATGTTTCTATGTGGTTGCTTGTAATTAACTTGATCACTTAAATTAATTAGATAACTTTTACTAATACAATCAACCGGAACCCTCCAGATCCCTAGAGATTCATCGTCGTTGACTCGCTTATAAGATATAATGAATGCTCTTAAACATAATCTAGTTTGTGAGGCTAGAAGACGAATCGATTCGAATTTTTGAGCTAGTGCCGTAAACCCCAATATAAAAGGGAAGTGCAAACATGGCATCCACACTTCTAGTTCCAATTTCTTACTTTTATTTTAATTATATAAATAAAAATTGCATTATCTATATATTAATAATTTTGCTCAGTCGAGCTTAAGTGAGCCGAGAGTCAGGTCAACCATAGGGGTGTAAATGAATCGAGCCGAGCCGAGCCGAACAGGGTGTGCTTGAGTTTCGCTTGATATAAAATGAGCTGAACCGAGCTTTAATGTAAACAAGTCGTGCTTTAATATAAATGAGCCGAGCCGAACTTATCTAAAATTTATAGTGTTTGGGCTTAGTTCGAGCCGCGCTCGAGCCTAACGAATGTTTATTTACTCGACTTATATAAGATCAAAATTTTTTTTGAACACTATATAAGTTTAATGTGATTTCAATAATATTTAGGAGCCGAACCGAACATAATATTTTTTCAAGTTTGAAAACATCAAATTCGAGTTTCGAACCGAGCCGAGCCGAATACTCCTTTGCTTAAGCTCTGATCATTATTTAAGAAACTTATCCATTTCAAATTGAGTATTTTTTTAGTACAAAATTAACGAGCACTAGCTGAGCCAAGCCGAGCCAAGCCAAATGCAAAAAGCTCGCAAACAAACTTGACTCGTTTACGCCCTAGTCAACCATGGAAAAAAAAGGCCGTTTTGTACATTTTTAGATATTTGCTTTGACATCTAGTTTCTTCTCTTTCTCAGAAAAAGCTAGCTCAATTCCATTAGTTGTAATGTTTGGTGCGTTGACCGAGACATAGTTTCCTCGCCGCAAGATAGCCTCCCTAATTAACCTCTCAAACTGACTTGGTTGGTTTGAGTGGAGGTGCAACAGACTTTGCATCCAATCCATGTGAGCCTAAAAATTCTCCAGCTAAACAAATTGCTAGCAAATAATACTTTTTGTCATATGCCACATGCATGTCCCATTATTTCAACCTTTGGAACTTGTTCCATGCAACTCCTTTTGAGTTAGATCTGATTAAAATTTTATATTTTCCACCATAGCTACTCGTTGCATGATTCCTTTTATCGAAGGTTGTCAAATGATTTCCTAGCTGATATAAATCTCTACATTTTTGCCCTGTTCTCAATCATTTTTCCTTGGCTACTTGTTGAATCAGCGTCAATGTGAAAAGGGGCCATGTGATTACCAACCAGATGGGCTCTCTGCCAGTTCTGAAAGAATTGAATTATAAAAAAGGCCATGTGATGAGCAACAGATATCAAAACAAAGTGTTTTTGGAGAATTCCAATCCTTTTAAAACAGTTAAGACAACGTACTTGATAAGAATTCTGATCATGTTGCAAATAATGTAAGATGGGAATAATTGAATTTAGTTCAGAAATCAGAACTTCCTGATGGCAATGTCAGAAATCGGTTGGTGGATGAGATTCAATTGAATAACTATCTGCAACTCGTCTTTTTTTTATCGCCGCCATCACGTTGAGCTTTTTGGTTTGTTTGATTGGATTGAGATTGAGAAGGCTTTCCTGCTCTTAATTTAAGGCCCGCTCTTCCTGCTTGGGGGAAGTCATTAATGTCAATAAATACCCCAACACGAACTCCTCCTTTCTTGACTCATCTCATTGTCTTCCACAATATCACCCCCTTGGCATCTTCCTCCCCCCAAATGGCAATCCAAGCCTTTGTGGTGGCTATCTCTTTGCTTCTCTCATATGGGCCACTTCAAACATTGTCACTTACTCCCTCTGCTTGGTACCAAGCTCATGCAACTTTCTATGGAGGCAGTGATGCATCTGGCACAATGGGTAGGCCTTACTTCACCTCATCTTCTCATCACCAACACTGTTTTTTCTTCTTTATTTTTAAGAGGTGTTCATTTGGTGGATTGTTTGGGCAATGCAGGTGGGGCTTGTGGATACGGAAACCTTTACTCCACAGGTTATGGGACTAGAACAGCAGCATTGAGCACTGCGTTGTTCAATGATGGGTCCTCCTGTGGGCAGTGCTTTAAGATCATCTGTGACTACAAAACAGACCCTAGATGGTGCTTGAAAGGCAGGTCCATCACCATCACAGCCACTAATTTCTGCCCTCCAAACTTGGCCCTCCCAAGCGACAATGGTGGGTGGTGCAACCCTCCCAGGCCACATTTTGACATGGCTCAACCTGCTTGGGAGAAGATTGCCATTTACCGTGGTGGCTTTGTTCCAGTTCTGTACCAAAGGTACGTTTATGTTTCTCTTCTTAGATTTTATCTGATTTAGGGCGTTATAAACTATAATTTTAAGTATCGTAACGTACTATCCAATATAAATCTTGTATTGATCAAGTTTTATATCCAATTTTTTACTATGAAAATATTCACAAAATCTAATTTTTTGTTATGAATTCCAATATTTTAATAAATATTTGATGAAATTTTGATGACAAGACATATTTTTAACATTTAAGAAAATATTAATATATAATTTTAAAATATGGTTCAACTCGATTCCACTGTACCACCGAAATCACTCTGATCTAGGACTCTAGGCTAATCCTTTCATTACGTGATTAGGGTGCCATGCAACAAGAGGGGAGGGGTCCGGTTCACGATCAACGGCCGAGATTACTTCGAGTTAGTGCTCATCCACAACGTGGCAGGTGGCGGGGCCATCAAATCGGCTTGGATCAAGGGCTCACGTTCATCCAACTGGATGGCCCTGTCCAGGAACTGGGGTGCTAATTGGCAGTCCAGGGCATACTTAAATGAGCAATCCCTCTCCTTCAAAGTGATCACTGATGATGGACAGACCCAGGTGTTCAACAACATTGTCCCTTCTAATTGGAAGTTTGGGCAAACCTTCACCAGCTCTGTGCAATTCAAATGATGATCTGAAACAAACAGACCAAAAAGTGATTAGGGATGATGGGCTTTGATGGGATTAATGGTGGCAGAGGTGTGCTTGTTATTGTGATCAAGCTGCCCGCCGGATGAAGAATATGATATTGGGAGAGGATGGTAATCGGAGCATTTCATGTGCTTCTGTTATATGTCTGAAAAAGATTGTATATTGTTGCCGATGTTCTTGTTTTGATTTTTATATAAGTAATTTTGTGCTTTATTTTGAGATATGGCTTATGGATAATTAATTTCCATTACCTTAAGACTAATATTATATATGTTTGATTTATTTTTTCTCAATACAAGCAAATAAAGCTTCTGATAGCTTGGTAGATGGGGTTTGCAAAACTAAGGGGCTCCCACTCATTAGTCATTTTATTAAATTCAAAAGTGTTTCCGTGCATGAGTAAGACAATAATATGTATACAATTTACATATTATCAATGAGGCCCACCTATTTAATATGACCACCAAATATTTTAGATGGCAATCCTTTAACTAGAAGATCCGCTATTATCATTTCAATACTAATATGTTCAATTAATACTCTATGTTTCAACACTTCTTCCTTGACAAATAAGTACTTAATATTTATATATTTATCATTTTTTGATTAGAAAATTGCATAGAAATTATCACAACATATCCTTAATGGTCTATTTATATTGTAGATAATTTTCAAACCAAATATGAAAATTTTTAACTATAACGCTTGATGGACTCATATATGCTCTTCTATGAAAGTGTTCCTCCAGTCAATAAGAACAAGCCAACCAAATGTTTATTTTCTAAAGTCTACACATCCAGCAAAATCTGAATCTCAATAGCCTACCACCTTAAAATGCTTTAACCTCTTATACGTGAGCATATAGTCTATAGTTCTTTAAAAATACCAAAGGACTTTCTTTTCAACTTTCCAATTATCTAATCGAAGGATGTTTTGTCTCAATGGCATAACTTGTGTCCGGCCAAATGCAGGTCTGAGCATACAACATATGCATGAGGAATGAATTCCATTTCTTTTTGTTCCAAATCATTCTTTGGACATTGTATTTCTATCATTCTTTGGACATTGTATTTCTTTAAATTTGTCTCCTTTCTGAACTGGAACTATACCGGTAGAGCATGTTTTTATTCAAAATCTCTTTAAGATTTTATCAATATAGATTTTGTGAGACAATCTCAATAGTTCTTATGATATATTACGGTGTATTTCTATTCCAATCACATAGGATGCCTCTCTCATATCTTTTATTTAAAAATTGAGAGAGAGATAATTATTTACATCATATATCAGACCAATATCATTAGTAACAAGAAGAATGTCATCAACATATATGACTAAAATAGTAAATTTGCTCTCACTGATTTTCATGTAGATACACCGATAAACAATATTTTGTATAAAAATATATGACGTAATTGTATTGTTGAATTTAAGATTCTATTGTCAGGACACTTGTTTCAGTCTATATATTGACTTGTTCAATTTATACACCATTTTTTCCCTGGTGGTCGCAAAACCTTGTGGTTGATCTACATAAGCTTCCTCTTATGAGTCTCCATTAAAAAAAGTGGTTTTCACATTTATTTGATGAAGCTCAAGATCATAATGAGTTACAAAAGACAAGACAATTCTTAAGGAATCCTTCTTTGAAACTAGAAAGAAAGTTTCATTATAGTCCATGTTCATTCTTTGAGTAAAACCTTTGGTAAACTTTTCGATATTACCTTTAGAGTAATGGTTGGTCTTGAAATCTCATTTACAATGAACTGTATTTGATCATTGCAAAAACTCTACTAATTATCTTTCATATTGATTTATACTCCTACTTATATTGGGAAACCACAAACATAGAGATGCCTTAAAATAGGTTTTCGTCCTGTTCGCAATTCATAAGGAGTCTTTTAATTGCCTTACTAGGGACTCTATTCAGCTAATATGTTGTAGTCTTTAATGCATTTATCCACAATGATATCGGTGCAGTGTTATAACTTAGCATGTTTTTAGCTATTTTTATAAGAGTATGATTTTGCCTTTTGGTCATACTATTTTGGTGAGATGCACTTGACATTGTGTACTAAGTACAAATGCCTCAACGTTAAAGTAATTTTGCAAATGAGCCTAAATTTTGATCATTTTTCTCAAATTTATTATAATATTCACCATCTCGGTCAAATCTCAGAACTTTAACCTTCTTGTCTAATTGTCTTTTATCCTCATTGATGAATACCTCTAAGACATTCACTGAATAAAATTTGTTATACAGTATATGCAAGTAGCAATACCGTGAAAAGTTGCCAATAAAAGTGATGAAATATTTTTCCTCGTTCCATGATGGAATGTCTAAAAGACCACAAATATCAGTGTGTATTTCATTGCTTCCTATGGTAGGATGTTTTGATGTGTAACTTATTTGCTTGCCTTTAATACAATCCACACAAATATCCCAGTTAGTAAAATCAAAATAATGTAGGATTTTAATTTCTACAACCTTATTACTTTTTTTTGAATATATGACCTAATATTTGATACCATAAGAAAGTACAGCGTTCATTATGTACACAACGTTTAAGACCAAAACTATGTGTAACATTAAATAGAAATTTAATAAAATTTTCATCAAGATTGAAATGATATAAACCTTTGAACAAAATACCAAAATCATAATAGTACTTTTATTTTAATAAAGAAAATATATTTTCCAATCTTGAAATTAAAGTCTAATTTGTCAGACTTTTCAATAGAAACTAAATAACGAGCACTAGACGACATCCAATATCGAGGATCAATCTGTGCATCCTAATTCCCTTAATATATGTTTTCATTTTGTTTCCCATATGTAGAAATTGTTCAATTCTATTTAAGCAACTCATGAAATACTAATAAAATCTGCTTGGAAATGGTATGAATAAAATAGAAATTTAATCGGAAGTATATTATGTTCCATACTTTAACATTTAAAAAAGAAGCAATGAAAGAGATGTTTTTCTTGTTTCACTTTTAACGCGCCATGCTTCTCTTCGACGATGTATAAATAATTTTGAAAATGTTATTTCAACTAAGTTAGCACTTTTTTAATTAGGTTAATTCAATTACCTACATTATAAGAATAAATGACGTGACTCTTCGGAACTTTAGACTTTTTATTTCTCGTAAGCTAAATGATTTAATTTATTAGATTAATTAATAATCTTATGGGGTGATGCCTCCTCCCTCCTCTCCATCTTCGGCATCTGACAGAGGAGAACTGCTAGGGTCGCATGCACCCAACTGCCTCCTCTTGGCCAGCTGCTCTGCCTTAAGCACCTTGAGGTCAAGAGAATGCCGGAGGTGAAGAAAGCAGGGGGAGAGTTCCTCCACAATTGTCGCCTTGATGATGATGATCAGTGGGCACATGCATCGTTGCCTTCCCACAATTGGAATGCCTTCGTTTCCACAACATGGGGAGCTGGGAGCTGTGGGTGCCACCCCCATCATCAATACTATCATCATCGTCATCACCAGTACTAGTACCGGTGCCGGTGGTGGTGGTGGTGGAGAAGAAGGCCATTAAAGCAGAGGTTACCATATTGCCTCGTCTAAGCGAGTTGTGGTTGGAGGGATGCCCCAAGTTGGAAGGGGTGCCTCCTATCTTCACCACCTCCCTCCATACACTTTGCATGGACCATTACCACGCGTTGTGCTCCTTGCATTTTCTCCCTCCATCCATCCAAAGCTTAAAACTAGTTCGAGTGTCAACAGATAAGCTGCTTGCGGATTGTGCCACCACCCTCCCATAACTCCAGCATTTGGAAATTGAAGATGACTCACAGCTGACTGATCAGCTTCCTCCCACCCTCCTTCACCTCTCTACCCTGCAATCTCTCAAAATTAAAGGCTGAAAAAAAATCTGACTCCCTCGAGGGGCTGACACGACTGACCAATTTGCCTGGAAATTTTCAGGTGCCCCGAGCTAAGTAAGAGCTGCAAGGTGGGAGGCCGCCTCTGGCCCTGGATCTCTGACATCCCTCGCATTCAAATCAATGGTAACACCATTCAAGACCACAGCCACTAATAACAAAGTATGCATGTATGTATGTATAATCTGATTCCCCAATTCTTTGTATTCATATACACAATCTCCTCAACTAATATTTGCAATGTGGACACTGATGTACTGTTCTTTTCTAAATTTAGTAAGCATCTTCAATGTAAAAACTGAAAAAAGTTTATTTATTTATTTGTTTGTTTCTAAAGAGCCCTCGCCTTTCAAAAACAGAATGAAAGGAACAAAGGCCTTCCCTGCTTGAATTGAGGTGGTAATCAATTTATGTACATGCTTCTTGTGATGCATTAACGGGTGAAACAATAAGGGTGTAAAGTAACGACCAAGTGAAGAGGAAAGCTTGTGGTTTACACTTGCAGAATTTATGGAGAAAAGAAGAAGAGGCGGTTGCAAGCCTGTTTGCTTTATATATCATCATCTCCTTCCTTTAAGAAGAGTTTCTTCTATTGGGTCGGTTGAAGAAAATCCTACTCACAGACAGGGCAGCCATATCTTGTGCAGGATCCCAGAAAGTCTTAAGCAACAGGTACTAGAAGGCGTTGATTATCGTGTTTGCTTCATCCAGCTGTGATCTAATTTTCATGTTTCTATTAGAAAAATCTGTTTGGCTGGCCTGATAAATATACATTAAATTTCTTTTTGTTTCATTGGCAACTTGGAGCTGTAAAAGGTGTTGATTTCTGTGTGGAGGGTTAGAAAAATGTTGCCAACGTCATTGAAGTTTTCGAGGAGGAAGAAGCTCGAACGTTCAATTTCAAGAGGTATATGGATGTGTTTTCGTGCTCTTTTTTTTCCCTTCTGTTATTCAGGGAGGTAAAATATTGTAAAAGCAAAGTCATTTTATTAGAGATGATGTTGATCTTCATTTTAGGATTTTTTTTGAGAAGGATTTTTTGTTACCCATTTGATTTTTGAATGTAAATGTTCTTAGTTGGTATTGTAAACATTGTCGTTTGTATTTAATTGTATTAGTTGAGCTCTCAACTGTGGACGGTGAAGATTGATGTTTTACCATGTATAAAAACCAAAACCTACAAAATATTATAAAATTGTATTCATGCCTGTAAACATGAATTTATATGACGAAATTTTTACATTTTCTTCCAGTTTCTCTAACTTGGTTTTATTGTATTGATCTACCATTTACAGCTAATGCAACGCTGGAGCTTCAAGATAACTCGTCTGGCAAGTTGAATGTTAATGAAGAATACAGGGAAGCTTGCAGAACAAATTCCTACATTGAAATATGGACTAAAGTTCATGACCAGATGGGAATAACAAGTGATGATCAACAAAGTACTGAAGCATCACACAGTGATTTCTTCTACAATTACAATCTTCTTGAGCCATATTTCGACTCTATGCTTGCCCTTACCAATGATACCAGCCTTCATGAGCTTATTGTGGACTATTTCAATGGTAGCATGGAAGCTTTTAAGACCTGCTGCCGCCTTCTTGAATCCATCAACAAAACAAGAATGAATTATATGATAATTAGGAAGGCGCTGAGTTTAACTAAAAGAACCTCCATTGACTCCGTCGAAAGAGATCAACATCATCTGCGAGTCATCAACGAGCTAGTTCAATTTGTTGATGTGGGGAATCCATTCTCAGCTGCTGATGAGGCGCAGTTCAGTCGAGTCCATGATCTTTATCGCACACTTGTTGAAAGATTGACGAATACGAATAAGACGGTCATCAAAAGGGTAAAAGTAATTGGAATGTGCAGGAAAGCCTCAGCCATGAGCCTGGTTTTTATCTGTGGTGCACTCTCTGTTGCAATTTTAGTCTTCAGTGTTCATACCATTGTGGGTGTTATGACGTTGCCTCTCTTTGTGAGCTCCACCTTATTTTATTTGACTCAATGTTATAGAACAGTAAAGAGATTGGATAAGGGTGGTCTATTCAAGCTCAGTGCACAGTTGGATGCAGCAGCAAAGGGTGCATACATACTTGAAAGACACTTTGACACCATGAGCAGGATCATGACCAGACTATATAACGAGATTGAACACACAAGGGCTCTGATAACGATTTTCCTGAGAAACCAGAAGGGGTTCCTGCTCATTCAACTTGTGAAAGAGATCGAAAACAGCAAAGACAGCTTTTTGGAGCAACTCAAAGAGCTGGAAGAGCTTGTTTACTTGTGTTTTGTTACAATCAACAGAGCAGGAATGCTTGTTCTCCAGGTGGTGGTAGCACACTAAGACAGGATTTGTTTTGTTATTTTTATTCACATCCATGTAAATTATAAATGACATTTATTTTACTATTAGTTGCAAACATGATGTAAAGAAAATAGTTCAGGCTAGATGGCTAGTCAGCTTGCACATAGGGGTGTTTTTGAATTCAACTTTATTTTGGGGTGTTTTTGAATTCAACTTTATTTTGGGGTGTTTTTAAATTAGACATTATTTTTAACAATTATATTTAAACTTGAATGTTTCTTATGCTTTGATATATTATGAGTCGAGGTGAACTTATCCAAAATTCATAATATTTAAATTTGGCTCATATTTGAGTCGCTATATTTTCGAACCGATATCTAACCAAGATTGAGCTAAACGAATGTTTGTGTTTAGCTCGTGCTCTACTTATATAAAATCAAAAAAAATTTCAACACCAAATAAGTTTAATATGACTTCAATAATATTAATAATATAAATATTTTTTCGAGTGTAAATACATCAAATTCGTATTTCAAGCTAAACCAAGTCAAACATTCTTTACCTCAAGCTTTATCCATTACTTAACAAACTATTCATTTTTAGAGTATTTTTTCAAGCATAAAATTAGCAAGCACAAATTTAAGTTGAATTGAACCGAATATAAAAAAACTTAGCGAGCCAGTTTGACTTATTTATACCCCTATTTACATACATCCAATATTTTCGTACTTATTATTGATTCCAATTCTATCTGAAATATTGCCAGGATTTCCACCAAATATTAAGCTTTTGCAAAACAAAATTTTGAAATAAACTTCAAAAAAATTCTTTCATTGTTGTTTGTTTTCTTTTCTTTTGTTTTTTCCACCTTTTGCCATGTCTGCATGGCACCACGCCCACAACTACATCCTGCTGCCCAACAATTTGATTGGATCCGAACTATCTGCAAGTCCACACCGCGACCAAGTCCTGACCTGCCAGTGCAATAGTGACGTCCATTTCACATTTGAGCATCACAAAGACCAGATTTAAGACTTGGAAGACGTCCAAGTATGCAACATTTGGAGTCAGAGAATTGAGAGCGGCAAAAAATCCACTTGTCATTGTAAATTATAACAAATCATAAAAATAATAGATTGTGAGTATATAACTCACCGTCGTCCGACACGAGAATTCCCATTGGGTTCCATGGAACCATGCAAAAAAATAATCTTTTTTGCATTGCTCTTTTGTTGTTGATATGTTTAAATAGCGATTTCAAGGGTACCTTTGGGTAACCCTCCACTCGGCTCACCCCCTGCACTCGTCTAAGCCTTCCATCGAGCGAAAGAAAAACTATAACTAGTAACTATCCTCCCGTAGGAAAAATTAATTATGGTGGAATAGAGGCTATTACTTTTGTTAAATTAAAAAATAAGCCAGCAACAGAAAAATTATGTATTATAACTAAACAAAATAATTATATTCATTTATATTTACAAACTCTTGTTTTACATTTATCTCAAATAAAAAAAATAGATGCTAAGAGATAAAGGTAAAGATAAAATAGAAACTAATGAAATGGTAAAACCTGTATTAATTAAACCACCAATGATATCTTCTAAACCATTTAATACTAATAATTTATTAAATGATAATTTTATACATAGATTAACTACTAAATTAAGTGAATTAAAATACCAAATAATGGTAAAGAATCTATTAGAATTATTAAAGAAAATTATGTAGAAGATTTAATTAATCAATTCCAAGATGATAGAATTAATATGGCAAGACCAATAACTCAACAACCCTTACCTACATGTAGATATTATTATCCTAGACCTACTCCTGCAACATTATTATTTTCTAGCATCTTAATATGCTCATAATTCCTAGTTGTCAAAGCAACTGGCTCTAAAAATTTAGCACCAGAAGATTTTCTTGATTGAGCTAGAAAATCAAGATTTATGGAAGAACGAAACCTATCCCACCAGTTTAGTTTTCGCTTTCATAGGTATTTTCTTAGAAAGTTTTCTTTTCTCTAAGGGTTTTTTAATAATTTTTTTTATCTTTAGTTTTCTTTATTTTCTATCTATATGGAATAAAAGATTTTTTATTTATAGGTGTTACTTTTGGCATTTCTAGAGACAGTTACAAAACTTTCCTAACTCTCTTTTCCCCCAATAATTTTTTTTTCTTTGATTGATTTTTTAATTTTAAATCATCATATAAACTTAATCCTTTAGAAACTACATCGTTTATTAATTTTCCAAAAGTATAACTTTGATACGGTATTAATCCACATTATGCAGACTTATAATTTTATTTTTAACCTTTTTAGCAAATAATAGAGGTAATCCGGCCATAAATCTTTCATTCCAAAAATCTAAAACAAAATCTTCTCTTTGATATACTAGAGATAAAAATGTCTTTGTACTATCTAAAATGGGTTAATGTAGGACATCTTAAATTCATTAACATATCTTGGGTTCTTTCTTTTATTAAATTAGTATCTCCTACAAGATAAAATAATATTGTAGATATTAATGTATATACAACATCTTCTTTTAATTGATTTGTATTTGGATCTAATTTAGTAACACCTAAAATTTCTGTTTCCTGAACAACAGTAAGATGGTTATCCCACTATCCCTTAATTTGTCCAATAAATCCAGTAGCTATAAATTCTGCAATTTGTCTATCACTTGTATCAACAATTCTACAAATTATTGAATACATTAACATATTGTGTAAAGTTGTTATTATTTTATAATCAAATTATCCATCAATATACCATTTATAAATAGATCTACTATCATAAGATAATGACTATTTATAGTTTTGGGGGAACTATTTTTTCTAGTTTCCAAGATTGAGGTAACTCTATTTCTGACAATGTAATAGTTTTAGGAATTGATAAATTTGCTTTATCTAAATTTACTTGAAACAAAGTAGTTTTCCCTTTATGGGATTCTATTCTAGGTTTATTTTTTACAGAAATCATTTCTTTAAAACATATTCGATATATAACTCCTATATTCATTGATCCTTCCATCATATCATATCCTTAAGTTTGTAAATTTAAGGATAATATTTCATTTATATTCGGATCATGTAAGCTAATAGAATAATTAGGATAACAGATAAAATAAATAGGATCATTACATAAACTTAATTCTATTATTCCTATTAATGAGTCCTGAAAATTATTATGCCTTTTATCTCTTAAACATACTAATAAAGAAGTATTTAATCAAGTTCTAGTTAAAGGTTTTATAGCTACACGTACCTATCTAAATGGATATAATTATATTCTTTATTTAGTTCATTTAATATTTTATTACTTAAGAGAGATAATGACTCTCTAATATTAGTTATATTTTTAGCTTCTTCATATGTTTTAATTACGTATGCTTCTTTAAAATCTAATATGCCAGTTTGATATATTTGGCTTGGTTTTATTCTAGGAATTGTCCATTTATTTAACTTATCATAACTCGGATCACACAAAACTTTTTCAATTCCTAAACTTACATAAATTAAATAACAGTTTCTAACACCAAAAAGATTGATGTAAATCTATTTATTATAATTGAATAGACCTTTACACCAAAGATATGATGTCTGTCTATTTATTGAAACTTAAATTATAAGTAAGATATTTTAAACAAAAGTAATCCACAAAATTAGAAGATCATAGGTATCTGTATATTGAAGATGTAAATCTTAATATAAACAGAAATCATAAGTTTAAACAAACTTTATATTGATATTTAAAATTAGTACAAAACACACCGTAAATCGTAAATAGATGATTTTAGAGAAAGTCAAATACCTACTAAGGCTAGACCTATATAAATGAATAAAGAATTAGTACAGTACTGTCAAAATAAAATTTAAACTTTAATGAAAAATAAATTAATTAAACCAAGTAAATCTCCATAGTCTCCATAGTCTATTCATATAGAGTGTGATAAGTTTGAGTGTTGTAAAAGAAGTGTGGTTTGTTTACAGTGTGTTTTGTACAAAGGTATATAATTTTACAGTGTGTTCAGACCATGGGTATTCTTTGTTTATGGTGTGTTTTGTACAAAGGCATGTAATTTTAAATATCAATATAAATTTTATTTAAACTTATGATTTCTGTTTATATTAAGATTCATATCTTCAATATACAGACACCCATGATCTTCTAATTTTGTGGGTTAATTCTATTTAAAATATCTTACTTATAATTTAAGTTTTAATAAACAGACATACATCATATCTTTGGTGTAAAGGTCTGTTCAATTATAATAAACAGATCTACATCAATTTATTCGAGTTAGAATATGTTATTTAATTTCTGTCTAGGTAAGATATATATATATATATATATAACTTTCATAAAACAAGAGAAGCACATTTTTCAATCTGAATTCTTAATATTACCCAGCAAACAGAAGTTCATTATATAAATAGACAAACACATGATTTAAACCTTTTCACACATTCATCACTTCCTTTTGAGTGGTGCAACACTGATCATCATCCAAAGTATGTGAGTGCCGCTATCAGCAGTTGCAAAGCTGTTAAGAATTTCTTTATGAAATGATTCAACCAGAAACCACAACATCAACATGCAACTAGAAAATTGCACTTATAGTGGGCAAAAAGATTATGTGCTTCAACTAGAATAAAAGAACACATGGGCTTCGCCATTCACTAAAGGAGCAAAAGGACTTATAATGTTTCCAGTACAAAATCAAACTTGCTGAATATTTGGAAGCAATGACATATTTACCTGGAAAAGATGTACTTGCAATTATTTTTTGACAGGGGGCACTTTCCAAATATATTCAGTCAACTGATAGAGTAGCGAACAATCAGTCGTCAAAACCAGAGACCAAGCTAAGAGAACACCATTATTAGATGGCAGCATTCAAGAGTTCATACACCATTGAAAAATCCAGCAGTGAATTCCTGATAAAAGAAATTTAACAAATTAATGTTTATAGCAATGTTATAACCGTTCCAAACTGATGACACAAAATATCCTTACTAATGCATAATTCTAACTAACACATAATCTTATCAGGATCACACTACAATATATCATTACAGTAACACAACAAAAAGTCTTTGACAAAAAATACAAAAAAGATACAAAAAAAACAAAAAATAAAATAAAAAAAAAATAAAATAAAAAAGAAGAAGAAGAAAGAAAAAGAAAAAGAGTCAAAATCCTTCCCTTCTGATAGTCATCACGTGAATGCAGACTAAAAGATCACACAACCACAAGGAAACAGAAGCAGTATATGTAATTACAAATGCCAACTAGATGAGAGCTACATACCAGCAAAAACAATGAAACAATGGAATGATGTTCGGCCCATGAACTTCTAATTACTAGAAAGTCCTCTCTTATTCATGTAGTGTTCTGTTGTCAACAAGGAGCTTTTGATCTTAAGCCAATCTGCTGGTCTTGGCATGATGATTGCAATAAATCCTTCTCAATATCCCTGCAACAGCATGCAGGATGAGCATTTTCTGTAGATTGGCAGGCAAAAAGTGCATAAGACAGCATTTTTTTGCCAATACGTGACAAAAAAAATTGCAGCTATTTATCAACGATTCAACATATAAATGCAGATCAGAGTCCTTGACATCATAATCGAACATTATAAAATTGTTCGAAAGTTCTTTTACTACTCACAGAGGAGTTTAGCAACTCAGGGAGCTGAATTGGCCTGTCATTCACTTCCAATAGAGAGCCTTTTACGCAACACCTACAAAACAGCCACAACTAGGAATAAGGACACATAATATAATTGAAAGTGTTTTTTAAAGGCTTAGTTTTGAGTAGTAACATCAGTTCCAAACCTCACAATGTAAAGGGTGGCATTTGCTGAGACTTTGCATAAGGTAGAGTTGGCTTCAAAACAAGGTGCATTCTAGTTTCAAATAAATAAAATCTAGGTGAATTTCCTCATTGTCAAAGATCATCTAGCTACTATCCAAGAAAATACACAAGCAGAGGACTGTATACTTACTATAGATGACATTTCAATGAGAAAGGGAAAACACGAATTTCTAACCTCTTCCCAAAGAAGATTAATGCAAACTGATCTACTAAGTTGAAACTGGAAAAAAAAAAACAATTTGAAATGCTAGGCTTGCACGTCCATATTTTCATTTTACCACTTGCAAATTAAAGGTTCCCCATAAAGCATCTACTAGGATCACTCTACGTCAATTTCTAGTAGATGTGTTGCTAAAGCATGACGATTACCATCTACATTTTGTCTTCTAATGCATCCTTATTTTGACCTCTACCAGTGCGGTTATAATGATTCTGGTTTGGAAACATACTTTATCAATGAAAACTATCTCATAGCTTATGACTCCAATAGTTTCCACACATCAACCAAAACCTTTCCAAAAAATATATCAATACTGAACAATAACTCACCCTTTTACTCTTCCCAGTGGCCATCATCTCACTCCGATCAGACTTCCCCACATTAAAGTCCACCGAGGTCGCCCCCCCAGGTTCGTTGAAAGCAACGTGGGTAGCAGCCAAACCAATCACACGCAACCTACAACAATCATAGATCAATGATTAATATACAACAAAAGCCATCATTTGTATCAACCTATCATAAATTGAACAACAATCATAAAAAAGGCAATATAAAAGCAGAAAAAAGTCACCACAAAACCCAAAATCCGCAAAAACCTATAACAATCATACAACACTTATATGAACAATATAAAAGCAGAAGATCACAACGAAACCCGAATCTAAAGCAACCTACCACAAAAAAAACAATAACAAAGCAGGAAAAAAAGATCAAAACAAGACCCAAAATAGATTACAACCTAAACTATTATAAAAAATAATACACAAGCGGAATAAAATCACCCAAAAATGTAATTAAAAAAAAAGAAGAAACGTTGATTTACCCGCTGGCATGCCGTCGAACATACCGGTCATGCTTGGGCTTCATGAAATCTGCTCATTTTCTCGTCAATTTCACCAAAACAACAAAAAAGATTGAAAATTTCCACTTTCTAAACAAACAAATCTCACAAAAAACGCATCTACTCACCTACAACAAAATAGGTGACGAAGTTGGAATCCACGGCGGAAGGAGGCGAATGAGGCAGAGAAGCCACATCAGGAAGCAAAAGCTGGTTCAAGTCTTCATCAATCTCGAAGTCATGGTTGTTTCCTTCTTCTTTCCCCGGCGATGGTAGGAGCTCGGGAGGACATGGTGGTGGGGTTGATGGAGGTGGAGTCTGCTCTTCTTTGCTCTCCTCCTCCATGG
>JAVDBV010047908.1:0-37896 GCA_032619315.1 Piper longum
ATATATATATATATATATATATATATATGTTTGCAACTTTGCATAAACATTTGGAAGGAAGTGCCATTTCGATTGGAATTTTTGGCTGCTGGAGATGCCTCTTAGGTTTAACCACGCCTGTTAAAATATATATAGTTTTATCTGCTCGTTATCAGATGATTACGACATTTTAAAATAGACGATATCAAAGTTGTGTATAATTATAGCTTTTAATTTAAATAATCATAATTACTTGTGCGAAGATTTGGCACCATGCATGCATTGTGTACGTACGTTGTAATTAAACTAATTATCAAGTATAAAATGCATAGTTGAACGATCGAGTGAGCCTGTTTGTGTATAAGTATAGCTTGAATCGATCGATATACGAGCTTAAAAAAGAAACACGTAAAGAGAGAAACATATGAAAAATTGGGCCGTGAGCTTGAACAAAAAAAAAATCAAATTCTCTCCGAAGGATTAGGTGATCATCGTCTGGCTTGTTCCAGTCAAATTAGGAAATAAAAAACAGCCTAAAACAGGATTTCAACTTCTCGTAGGCTTATAATTAGGCTGCTTTTCTCTGCCATAATCTTCTATAATCTCTTTATTTAGGAATTATGAGATAATAATATTGGCCAATGTAACGTGCATATATAAATGTGGCAGTCAATATTGTAATCTCTTTGCTTTCTTCTCGTTCTTAATTCCGTCCACCTGTGAATGAGATTAACACAAGATACTCAAATTAGGACTTTTTTTTATATCCGTATCCTTTCATGCAGCTAGCCTCCATTTTAGACCGCTACAGTTCTTGCCTGGGGGGAACAGGAGACGTTTCTTGTGTTAAATTATAACCATGCTCAACTTCATTGTTGAAAAACTGTTAAAAAATGTATTTTGTTCAACTGCTAATTTATATCCCTTTCCGGTGACAGTTTCTCGTTTTGAGCAGACTTGCGACTCTGGCCGTGGAGGCTTTGCAACAAAAAGACAGAAAACAAAAAGTACTTAAAAAACAATAATCTTGAACTTAGTGTTGCCATTTACCACGACGTACGTACACAAAACAGAAAACCAAAAACTTCTGAACTTGATTTTCTTACAAACTTATTTTTTTCCCACTTCTTCTTTGTCCATACTCGATTTCTCTTCTGCTTGCAAACTTCCCTCCTTTTCACATAAAGTTCAACTTAATTAAAGATAAATCAATTTAAACTATCAACGTTAAATAGAAATTAAATAAAAATACCTACAAATTCTAAATTGCTTCAAAAAAGTCTGAAAATATTATTCTGATTAAAATTTTAAAAATTAAAAGCAAATTATTAATTTTCATTTTCATATCTAAACATTATTTCGAGTATCGCTAATATGAATTTTAGTCTGATGACTGAATATTATTTATTATTAGGATATAATAATTTTAAAAATAATATAAAGATAACACACAGTTCAATAAGTTAAGTAGTTAGAAAACATTGAAAAAAATATTTAAAATATAATTAATACATAAAAGAAAAAATTATGAAATCCGGCGCCGCGGGGGTGTACATCTTGTGGTAATAAATTAGTGGAGTTATGAAAAATGTGCGTCCAACATTAAAAAATGAGACCAGCCGATCTGCGTTTTTTGTGCTAGATAATAAATATCCCAAATTTCAAAGCTTGGCAAAGCTACGAGTGTTGCTGCTATTTATTAACTCCTCAAAGGCTAGCTACTACAAAGTATCAATGTACTAATGTTTTTTTTTTGCTGCGCATTATGTACGTATCCAGCCATAATTTTTATAAAAAGTAAATGCATTGTCTAGTGGTTGAATGTTATGAGACAAAGCCACACAATGCAAATGTTAATCGTTATCCGGGTATATATTATGTAATACCAACTCTAGCGATACGTAATACTCCTCCGATCCTAATTATACAGCACAGTGTTCACGTTTTAGCTACTGGCAATATGACCTGGCATATTCTAAAAATTGTGAGGCTCTCGTCGACCTTCATAGCAGTTTTAGAGCAAAATATCCGGCATGTAAGTAAAACTCCTACTCTTGCAGTTTTAGAGTAGCCAAAGCATCACCAAGCATATACCAAGGTCCGACTGGTGAGAAAAAAAACAAAGCCCTTCTTTCGGCCAAACAATCAGTCCACAAGAGATGAGTGTCAAGTGAACAGAGTTCGACACAGTCCATAAATTATTCTCTGAATATAATAGGATATAAGAAGAAATTTTAATGTTCGAGTCTACATCGACAAGCATTTAAAAATAAATAAATACAAATAAAAACAGAAGAAAAAACAGAGGACTACTTACTCGTAAGGTGCAACAAACAAATTGCCGAGCGAAGCTTTTTCTCTATTGGGACATGAACAAAAAATAAATTGCGAGGGTATATAACGTATACACCACAGTGTAGCAAATGGACAAAGCCCCAATGACGAGGATCGGCAGATTAAAGATCCTCTTACCATTTAAAAATAATCCTAGAAATAAAGCTGGATTCTTTAATTAGTTTCCATATAGCAAGTTCTGTCTATGATACCTACTGAAGTCTATTTGGATGAATACTTAATAAAATAAATCAAAAGCAAACGACTCTGGGTTTGATATGTCCTTTTCTCTTTCCCTCTGATATTGCATGCCAAATGCCACTACTTCAACAATAAAACATTTCAAGAATTTTGTGCAAAAGCTCAAAGATAGATATACACTACAGAATAGTACAAGTAGAGCATTAGGCAGAACAGCAAATTACGTCCGAGCGTCATGCTCCTCTTTTTAATCAGAGGAACATGTATTCCATTAATTCTCGCATTCTAGCTCTGCAACAGTGCTGCCAGTTGAAGTTCAACCTCTTTTTAGCCCGTATATCAGATGGATCGTCCCAATGTAAAGATCTAGTATAGATCGTCCCAACAGCTTGCTTTGTATAGCTCCCACCTCTGTCCCATTGACTGCAACATAAAATAATGATGATGACAGCAAAGACAGTAAGATATAATTCCAATACAAATGACAGGAAAATAAGCATATCATACATAAAAGAAAAAAAGTGGACAATGTGAAGATGCCTCAATCGAGAGACAAGTTCGACTGAGAAGGAAAGACGTATGTTCAACATCAAGAATGAGTATGATTATCCTACTTGTCGTGCGAACGGTATGATCCGCTTCTCTTGAAAGGTCAATCACAGATCCTCTTGGCAGTTTGTACTCATTTTTTAACTGAGATGTGAATCTGGGAGTAAAGGCCAAGAGTTAGATTGTTTTTCTTTTTCTTTTCTTTTTTTTTTATTTAAAATAAAACATTACATCTTGCGCGAGGTATTGATACAAGAGATATCATATTAAAATGACAATAATCTCGGCCTATAAAAATGCATGTACAGCTTCCTTACAATATAATCTCCACATTCAAGCATCTGTCGTCATATATGAAGAATTGATGTTAATCCAAGTGCCCGATAAGTTATTTAGCACTCCATTTCTTATCAAAGTGAAGAAAATAACATACCTTTGAAGCAATTCATCATTATATGGCCCACCAAATTTTTTAAGCCTACTCCCAATGGACTCTTCAAATGCACTACGAACAGAGCGAATACTCCCAATGGACTCTTCAAATGCACTTCAAATGTAATACTCAAATGCACTACCTTTGAAGCCTAACAGTCATTCCCAAGTCCCGATCCAACACATCCTCGCTCAAATCTGTGCTGTCCTTCAATTCAGAAGCTGAAAGCTTCCCATATTTTTCAGCCCAAACCTTCTTCATCATCTTGTCGTCGGCGTAAACACCTGTAGAGCAATGTTGAATATTTTGGTCTATGCACTTCAGGTTGTTTATAAAACAGGCAACGCGCTTTTACAACAGAAATTACATGTACGCCATCAGAAGATCCCAACTACCAAAAGTAAGTAGCCACATTGCTTCTTGGCCTAACATGCAGAGTAGTGGCATTGAGAATCTCTCTCACCTACAAGTAAGGTAAGTTAAGTTACTATCTAAAATTGCAAAACAAAATTAGCGGAAGAATGAAACATAATCAACATGGGCGCTTAAAAGTCAGGCATAATATATCAAAACTATAGCAGACGCGTAGCAGAAGGACGCAAAGAAACACAGTAAATGCAATGCTATAACCAGAAAAATCTGCAAATGGTCAACAATATTCATACACCATAACACTTCTGTTTGGTTGGCATGAAAATAACTCAAGTGAGATGAAAAGTTAAATTAGTTTACCTTCTAAAAATAATTATAATTAATATATTTTATATAAAAATTATTTTTATATTTATTATTTCATATACAAATGAAGTATAATTATATTTAAGTAGGTGCCCAGAATCATGATGATTACTTCAAGTGGTCACCACCAATTTCCCACCGTGAGGAGGGAATTTTTTTTTACACATGGGATAAGTAATTAATTGTAATCATGATTATGTGGAATATAATATAAATTAAATATATATTTATTTTCTACAAAATGCATAGCACATATAGCGAGATCTTGTACACAGTTTTTTAGTAAGTTGACTTGGTTAAAATTTTCCCGTTATTTACACTATTTTCATACTAACCAAACCATGCTTGAGCTAAAGCAACGGCGGACAGAAAAGAAAAAGCTTCGCAGAAAGAATGTCGATCACACGGCAGAGAAAATATTTTGGAGTGAATTAGGCGCAAATAAGTGAAATTTTCTTATTTATCTAATAAGAAAATGGATACCAAAAGCATAAACGTCGATGTTCTTCAAACCCATAATGCTCTTCCTCCGGACACCGGTGCCCAGCAGGCGGCGGCCGTCCTCCAAGAACGCGGGAAAAGAGAAGCCAGTCTGCGGTTCAAAAACGGTGCCGTGGTCAGCGAGAGAGAGGGAAGCCCAGAAGGCAGGACGCCCAAGCCGCGACTGCGGCAATGCGTCATGGAGTCTGCGGGCAACGGCAAAGCCGACGACGGCGGCGTAGAAGGAGAGGGAGGAGAAGGAGATGGGGGAGCCATCCCCTGTCCGATTTCACTTGCCAACTGCACTCCACAACTAGAAGCCTAAGCCTTGTGCGTCTTGCTTGGTACAAAACATCGCTAAACCATGACTGGTATTAGCCACTTAGGGTAATGCTAAAAGGCCGGCTTAATAACGGCATTCCCAACTAATAGAAGGGGAGATATAATATGGACTATTGGGCTCATAGGACGCAGTTGCTGAATTCTTTTTCTTCTGGGTTGACGGGAGCCACCGAGCTGGGAGGAAACGCCGACGGACTTTTATAGTTGCCTTTTCTGCTCTGAGATGATGGAATGGCGATGGATGCTTGGGATTTCTTCTTGAGCACTATTTCTAAACTCGAGGCAGCTACAGCTAGCAAGATTTATGTAGCAAATAAAAAACAGTATTAACTAAAGAGAAGTAGCAAAATTAAGTGCAGACAGCCTCCCGACTATAAAACTAATTAGGTGTAATTTTTGTGAATGAACACCTCAAGCCCGTAGAGGTAGAGAAGTTACATATATTAAACATCTCCAACCCACAACATTTTGGATTGGTCCCAATCCTATTACCTCACATTTGCTCCAACAGTTCATCAGATGGAGTGCTTTTGCGTTGGGTGGATTACGAGAGAAAGAAAAATAAAATAAAAAGGAGAAGAAGTAGCTTTCTTATCATTTTTTTCGTGTATTTAATTAAATAGAATTTTTTTTTTGAAAGTGTCATTCTAAGTCTTTATCATTTCTCTACATATTTAGAAGGAAATTGAATTGCAAAGAAGTTTTCTATTATCGTAGAAAACAGATTTTCTTTTGTTTACATTTTCTTTCAAACCAAATTAACAAATAACGTGCGAAGGATATATTTTTCTGGCATTTTTTTTCTCTCTTTTATTGTCCACCTTAAATAAATAAAATATACAATTAATAAATAGACGAAGAACAAATGGCCGTATCTTTAGCCCACACACGAAAGGTCAAATTGATACGTATCGAAATGTGTCGAACGACAACGCTCTTATCCGCAGCAACTCTTCCCTCCCAAACAATCGAGGCGTCGCCATTGCTGCGAGCTTGGGCGCGCTCATGGCGGTGGCTTCTTCCTCCTTTGCGCTCAGAGTTGAACCCCCGAAAGCTCTGCTCACTAAGTCAGGTTGCTCGATTTCATAGCATCCATTTTTTTTCGTTTTAATGTTTTTGAAGTTGTTATTTGTTATGTTCGCCATTCTTGCACTTTATCTGCTATTTTTATTTTTCTTTTCATTTGGAACAATGATTTTTTGTTTTCGTGGATTATCCTTTTTTACCTCAATATGTTGGTTTGTAAAGTCTGGACCTTTTTGCTGGGAGATACAGGATTAGTTGGATGCGTTGAATATCTATGAGCACTTGAGTGCTCTGTCGTCTGCAATTGGAAGCTGGCATTCCTATGGATACTATTAGGAAGCCGTTAGTTATGTAAAGCGTAGGGTGCCTCATTTATGGTTAACTAAATCAGTATTATATTGGGCTTCACATACTTTTTAAATTACTGTTATTTCGTAAAGCGGGAGCTTACTTCGTATTATTTTTGTCCATCATCTCAGCGGCTGTGCTTGAGATGAACTTTTTGAATTGATATTTAATCTTTAATGTTAAAATTGATTAGAAAAATGGAAATTTCCTTGTCCATTGTGAATACATTAGCCATTCTTGTCATATATTTCTTTAGTAATGGTTTTTTGCTAGAGAACCATTTTCCTGTCCCACACCATTTTGTTACAAAAAAAAGGCTTATTTCAATGTCTCTTAGCTAAAAGGAAAAACGATAGAGGAACACAGAAAGAGTATCTCTAGAAAGATAAGTTGAAAAAATAATTGTAACATCGCTTGTTTTAGGTCTTATGTGCCAATACCTCCAATCTTCATTAGTCTTGTATCTGTACGTTTTTACCATCTGCGAATTACTTTTTAATCGCCAGTCATTTATTTCAGATGCGCACCATGTAGAGAACACATCTCTATGTAAAAGTGTCAATACCTCCGATCTTCATTAGTCTTGTATCTGTACGTTTTTACCATATGCAAATTACTTTTTAATCGCCAGTCATTTATTTCAGATGCGCACCGTGTAGAGAACGCATCTCTATGTAAAAGTTCTTCATCTTGGAGTTCCTCTGCAAGTTACGTTAAACTGCAATGTGTGGCTAACAAATTTTTCAACAAGTCTCTTGAAGTCAAACAGCTGAGGTAATAACTCTAGTTTCCAACCCAAGTAAAAATAATTTTAGTAAAGTTTCCTGTCCTTCTTTATATGATTAGTTTCTGTATAGAACATATATTTTATAAATTTTATTCTTTGTTATGGTCTTTCTATGATTTTCTTATGCTTCCAGCCTTTTTTTTTTGTCTGCTATCAGGAAAGCAATATGGAAGTGTGCAACTATTGAAGAAATAGAAGCTGAAAAATCTTCAATAGAAAAAGATGCTGTAATTTCTGCATTTTTGTGTCTAATTTTTTCTAGGGCCATGGTCAAGCTAAATGTCTAAATCATTACTGATTTTCATATGTTTGATGTAGAAATCAAGGATGGAAAAAACTATGGAGACAATTAGGTCTAGTTTCAATGCTGTACGTACTGGAAGAGCAAATCCTGCTATGCTGGATCGTGTTGAGGTCTGAAACTCTGACATGTTATATAATTCAGCTTAGGTATAAACAAAGAAGTTATATTATTGTATTTTTCTGGTCTGATTGGATCCCTGGCTTCAGAACAGAAGCGCTTCAATGTCCTTATTGTAAAACATTAATTTTGTAAGGTTGAATGGAGGAAGATTTGTATGGTTCTCCTGCATTATTTGCTGTGGATCCAGCATAATGTTTTTCGTCCTGAACTGTGGATGTTTTTTGTGGCCATGGTAGATCTAGTGTGCTATTACTCGTAACCTGTTCTCTGGTTTATATGTAACTAGAAAGTCTGTCATAGTTACAGCTAGTAGGTAAGTTAAACTCATAGACTCATCTGTTTCCAAGTTAATTTGAAATTAAATATCCTAACTAGTATGATTTGTTATGAATACCTTTTTCTCCTGATAATTCTGCTGTGTAAACCTTTGTAATTGGTATTATAACATAGTGAGTTGTTTTATGTTATAAATTCCCAAATGGTTAGCTGTGTGGGAGCTATATGTTCTGGGTTGTGAAATGTTCTTACCAAGTATCATGTTTTTTATTATCAAAAGCTGTTTATTCTACACGCTTAGATGTATTTTGCAATTGCATTCTTTAGGTGGAATATTATGGAAGTCCAGTCAGCTTGAAAAGCATTGCTCAAATTAGTACACCTGATTCTAGTTCTATTCTTGTTCAACCATATGACAAGTCCAGGTAAATTCTTGGTGAGGGATACATAGCGGCCACAAGTTGAGACATTGTGCTTTCCTATCATCCACCATTGGTTGCAATCCAAACCTTTTTCTTTCTAGCTGCTTTTAAATTATCTTAAACTTGAGTTTCGAAAATCTTGTTGATCTGAGTTAAATGCATATTAAACAACTTGTACAAATTAGATGCTTAAAAGGCATGAGCAACCAAGTTGTGTCTGGAAATTTCCGTATGATGTTTGCTTGTTCTGACATCTTTTACTGCAGAATCCTTGGAATGTTTCTTTCTATGTATAAATTGGGTTCATGTTTCAGTTTCTTTATTTCCTCAGTTACGTATCTAAACTATCTTGCATATTCAGTTTGAAGGTTATTGAGAAAGCTATAGTCAGTTCTACTTTAGATCTGACACCAAACAATGATGGGGAAGTGATCCGACTTGTTATTCCACCATTGACTTCTGAAAGAAGAAAGGTCGGTTGAATTTTTTGAAACACACTTTTTTTTTGCAGAGGTTAGTACCTTAGAGGTTTTCTATGTAAATATTCAGGAGTTAACAAAAGTTGTCGCTAAGCAAGCTGAGGAAGGAAAGGTACAATGAACAGTCTATTGTTATTCTTATATTGATTTTAAAAACCTTCACATGTGTTCTTGTTCGCCAAATACTGAAATTAATACTCTAAAAGTGAGCTTGATTTTTTTTTTTTTTGCTCAACGTCAAATGTTAAATGTGATACAGTATCCATAAATACATGTAACATTGTACTGCAACTGCAAGATAACTTGAGAAGAACAGGCTCACAAGAATTCCTCTTCTGTCTAATTTTATTCAAAATCGCAAAGAAGATGAGCAAGGAATAAGACAAAGCAAAAGAAAATTCTTGTCTTCAATAATGATAGATATGGCAAATCGCCTACAAGCTTGTATTTATAGAAGATAACATAATAATCCTACTTGAACTAAAAAAAATAACTAAGACTCCAATTTGTATAAGAAACAACTAATTATGATTCAAATAATAGCCCAAATAAATATTGACTCTAACTTATTACAAGACTTAAACACTTGTATAAGTAGAAACTCTTATATTAGACATTTATAATATAACTATGAAATATAATAATATTAAGAATTGTCTGTCATCACATTGTAACTTAATCTGCTTTTAAATGGACAAATGGTCAATATGAAGTGGTGTTGATTTTCTTCCTGGCAAACATGGGAAAGAAAATAGTAGTAGCAATTGAGAGCCATCCGATTCTCAACTAAAAATAGTATCGTTTACTGTCGTTGACCATATAGATTAAAATGTATTGTGATTGACCATATAAAAATTGTACTTTCACTGTTCTAATTGTTTTGTTCCTACATTCACATACATCACATAATATGGTAAGTTTTTGCAGGTGGCAATTAGAAACATAAGAAGAGATGTGATGAAGGCTTATGAGAAGCTAGAGAAGGTATCAGCGATAAATTATTGCTCAAACTATAAATTTCTGTATCATTTAACCTTCATCGTCTTTTGCTTATATTATTGTAGGAGAAAAAGCTTTCTGAAGATAATGTCAAGGATTTGTCGGGTGATTTGCAGGTTTGGTATTTTATGATCCTTTGAAAAATACAGCACCGATACTCTGTTGATAATTGACTTTATTTTATTAAAGGCAAAACTATGTTCTTTTTCCGTGGAAAACAATGTGAACTGAGTGACTAGTCAGTTCATCTCTAATTGCTAGTACTTAGTTTACTTAAAAGTTAGGTCTGTTCTAGAAATAATAGCAACAGTATTAGATTCTTGTGAGGATTGTTTTATCATTAATCTTTTATTTTGAAGCAGCTCCATTGTAATTTTCTTTATTTTCTTGGCACTCATATTGAAGAAATGTATGCAGAAATTAACCGATGAGTTCATGAAGAAGATTGATTCCATTCAGAAGCAGAAGGAGAAGGTATTGTGTTTGTTTGGACATCCTAGTACAGTGTTAAATGTCGTTATCAAATAAGCTATCTTCAATAAGCATGTGTTGATCGCCAAAAAGGTTACGGCAGCAGCGGTATCCATCTGTTTATCTTCTCGTAGTTTTTTGACAGAAAACTCAGACAAATTTCCCTTTTCTTTTCAGGACTTGATGACGGTATAGCGAAGATATCTTTCTTTCTGTAGATGTGCCCAAATGATCTTTGTGCTGCTGTAAAATTTTCCCATCTAATGCATTTGCTAATCATTTCATCTATAGTTTATGTTTGTGCGCATCTTGTGGTGAAGCACTCAACAATGGTCGTTGACATTGATATCGGTTTTCTTATAATTTTCTCCTCCAAAAGAGCTATATCCAACCAGCAAGGCGCTCTTGTTTTGTGTGATCAAACTACACTTATATTTTTCCAAAGCAAGCATTAAATAGTTAATTAAGAGAAAAGAAGAAACCTACCCAGGCAACTATCGAAATCGTCGGTTGCACCAACAAGTCTACTTCGGCGGGGAAGAAAGTTAAAAACAATTCTCGTTTGAGTGTCGGAAAAGGGTCCAGTTGGAGGCCCAGAACTTGGATCATCCGTCGTGGGGACGGCCTACTATGATGACTATTGAGCATTAACGTGGAATTTTTTAAAAAAATGATGTGCTTGCATTAAGACCCTCAATTCTTGTTATCCAAGGCTACATGTATTGTACGAAGATGGGTGGGGGATGTAAAGGTCAGAACAACTAAAAGAACTCGGTCTTAAATTATAATTAAACTCGGGATTAGGAGTTCTATACATATATAAATATATATTTTTTTCTAATGCTATACATACATACATTATATATATATATACATATATATTAGGGACATGCCGATAATTATCAGCCGGTTGCTCCACCCGTACGTCTGAAACGTGTCTTCGGAGCAGCGGGGTGACCCTTGCATATCCACGCCTCTTTTGGCCATTAAATAAAAAATCTCGGAAGCAGCCGGTCAACCACGTGATTTCCCATCGCCTAATTTCACGCCGTCACCAGCGACCTTGGCTCCGTGCCGACCACCGGGCCCGCCTCCGAAAGGGACGGCAGTGATTCGAAAAGGTGGATCGATCGATCGAGGTGGTGGGTGGCTCCTTCGGATTTCAATGGACGGTTGGATTTTAGATAATTCCCAATTGAAAAGCGGGTCCCCTATCTGCTACTAACGGCCCACAACTATTTATTATTGCCCTTTCCTTCAGAAACTCCCGTCCTTGTTTGGCCCCCACGTGGCTTGCGGGGCCCATAAATATTCATTTAGGACCGTCTTTTTTTTTAACCACCCTTCAAATAATAAGTGTTAATAATATACGTTTTTTCCCCAAAGCAATATTTGCTGCTAAGCATCTGGATATTTCGGGCGGCCACTCTGATTGGATTACAATTCCACCAAGTGGGCTCTATATATATATATATATATATATATATATATATATATATATATGTGTGTGTATATCTACACACGACGTTACTGAATGGTGAATCTACAGCACCTGTGTGTGGGCCCAAAACTGAATGTAGCCCGCCTACTTAAGTGTGGGCCCACCTGCACGCCAAATATCTATAAAGTGCTGGTTGTATCTTTTAATTAATCTGTTATTTTTGCTAACTTGCATCGTCGGGGGCATCGTCGTAGAGTCGACAAAATATAATGGAAAACAATAAAAATATTGGTTGCGGGAGCCGCGCTGTGGTCGGAAGAAGTGGGGGCCCATGTGCCTCCTTCCACGACCAGTGCCGCGCGTTGCCACCCCTCGGCCATCCCCACGTCATTCCTCTAAAGTGGGACCGTCTCATGGGGGGGTGGGGGGTGGTCCTCCTTTTTTCATCTTCCGACAGAGCGATGGGCCCGACTAAGGGTGTCAGGAAAATTACGGTTCCAAGTCGCGTGGATAGGCTCGTTGCATTTGAGCTTCACCTGCAGAGAAGAATATTAATTCACCGAGAAATTTGGTGACATCAAATTATCTACGACTCCGATGCCCGATGCGCACCAAAAAATAAACATGGGCCTCCCCTAAACCCCGTCATGTTAGTCCTTGATGGAAATTAATATTAATAAGAGATCCAAAATATTTCTAACTCACTCTAATTTTAACATGCAAGGTATATTCATCTCTTTTTTGCTATTTTTTCATAAGTATAATAAATTATACTATTTGGTTGATTCATTCTCTAGATTCTGTTGCATGATTGAATTCAAAACTTATGATTAACAAACTGAGCCTACACCAATCCGTTAGTCACGACTAATAATCTTACTTCGGTCATCGGGCTGTACGTTGCACGAATTAGGGTGGTAAGAACGAGTTCGACTTCGACCCTCAGTTTCAACAAATTGAGGTTAGAAGTCAACCATGTGAGGGTGTGATGAAGTCAATTTTGACTCGTGTGTGTATGAATTTATCTTGAAATTATTAATATTCAATCTTAAAGTCTAATTTTATCGAATCACAAAACTAAAAATTGTACTTGGACGCTATCTAAACAAAAAGCTCAACATACGAGCCCACATGTTTCTTATCTGATACATTTAAATAAATACTTAAAATCATTGAATGGTAAGTCAAATTAAGGGACAAAAATAGGGCATTTGTGCCAATCAAGGCCAAAGATTAAAATCAATGGCTACTTACATGAATTTTTTACCATGGAGCATGGTTATTGGACCTTAATAACATCTTGTTTTATATTTTTTATTTTTAAATGAATAAAATTTAGAGTAATTATCTGTTATAAGGTCTTCCCGTTAAATTGGTTATAAAACCCGATCAATATTTAAACATAAATTGGTGATAGAGCCTATTTATTATCCAATAATGAGAAGTAATTATCTTATAATTTATTGGGTCTTATAACCAATTTAGCATGAAGACCTTATAATTAATTTTTACTCTAAAATGCAGTGAAGCATGGGAGCCTTAGAAAGGAGGCTGCTGTTTGGTCTAGTGGCCTTCCAATTTTTAATATTTAAATCGCATCAACGTCATATCCCCTTCTTCCAAATACTAAAAAAAAACATACAAATATATAAAAAGTCGTACTATTATTCTCTATATGTTAAGTAAAATAAAATTTGTTTAGTTATAAAATACCGTAGGTTAGACGTTCGACAACAAAAAAGAGGGAGTTAATTAGGCCCAAATTCTAATCCCTAGCGTCATTGGCTAAGCCCAATTTGCAGATGAGCTGCGTCCCGAACTTGTTGTCAGGTACTTGTTTCTTTTTTATCTACACGTAATCTCTCGGGAGAAATCGTATATATAAAATAAATACTGATCTTAATGTATATATTATTATCATTAAGTCTAACGAGGAAGCTTCGTCAAACTCAAAATATTCCAAGTCTCCCAGTCCCAAGTGTACTCAACCTAATCTTAAATTAATTTCAAGTTGAATCCATTATGACTTTGGAAAAAGGATAAATCCCCTTGACTAATAATAAAGACGAAAAGTACAGAGTTTGATTCTGATAGAAACTTGCCTTTAATTAATTTGCATTTAAAATGAGCGTCCTTGCCTCTTATAGAGCAGCGGGACCCATACCCCAATTGGGATCTGTTATATCATGTTGACACGCGGGGAATGATGAAAGGTGGTGGATTCAATTAATAATAATTGGTTGTTGCTTGTACAACTGGAACTCCCAAGTGGGGCTCCACAGTGCTTCTCTTGGAGTCATGGTTGAAAGCTTAGTGTCAAGCACTTACCAATTGTTTATACCACTTCCATATAAATTATGAGCAACATGATAGAAACAATAATCTATATATCTTGATTTCTCTACCAGTGAATATCTCGTCGGAGAGGTTAATTAAACAGTAAAATAGGGAGTAGTTTTAATTCTTTTGTTTCATCTATCTTTGTTCGAGAGATTAATATGATTGATGGTTACATATATTGAATTAAGAAGTCGGGCCTCCGTTGGATGCTAGATGCCGTGCTCTTTGAAGAGGATGATCAAGTAAAAAAGGAAAAAAAATGAACTTTTAACTGTACATATTCTCATTTGGAGGATGACTTTGAAGTTAAACGTGGACTTTTGGCCTCTAAATTACCCATGATTTTAGACAAATCCTAACGCAGTTGAAAGGTAGCAAATCGATTATTGGTAAAAGCTCCTTTTTTCTAACGAGTTCTTGTACCTTTGGGAAGCTTCTCTGTTTCTTACACCTATGAGAAATATGGCAAGTACATTGTCATGCAATTGAATATTTTGTTATGCATGTAAATGAAGGTGAATTGGACCCTACTGTCACAATGCGGATTTTATTATTGAGTTGTTTACAATTATGTGGTAGGACCCTACCAAGATGCCCCTTTTACACACTAAAAGTTACCAATTTTTTTAATAAAACTTATTTAAATTGATATTAATCATCTCTTCATTTCATAAAATAAGTAATAGTAAAAGTTACATGGGATTCATACCCCTATAGGAAGTTGAGGCAAAATCCTATAGTCAAGCAATTTATCTACCCATCGTTTTGTCTAAACCTTATAGATACATAATCATCATTTTATGATAAATATTTTGAAAAGAAAATTATACAATCGGCTTCTTGATTTCAAAATTTTAATATATGACATGGGTACTAAGCAAATAACTCAAATCCAGTTGAATCATGTTTAAACTTGACTTATTTATTTTAATTTTGAGTCAAGGTCAATAAATTTTGAGAAGAGTTGAATATTAATTGAACATGACAAAGTTCGAACCTTATTCATGTATCATTTTTTCTATATAAAGTGAGGTAAAATTAATTATATAAATTTAAGTAGTTTAATCTTGATTAATTATATGCCAAATAGTTTACACAAAACGTGTAAAACCATTATTGCGATATAATTATACTATTTTGTATATTTTATACAAATAGATATAAAAAATTATAAATTATTGTGTCTGGTGTAAATTAACGAGTTTAGGATTGAATTGAGTTGAACAGCACACTCACACTTGTTAAATTTAAGTTGAACTTCGGTTCGAACGGACAGCAAGTAAATTCAATTCGATAAAGTTAGTGTATATTCTATCTCTAATAGAGTATTGTTAATAAATTATTATCCCACCATTAAATTAGTAATAGAGCACCATCCCACAATTTTTTAATTATATTACCAAGTTATTGTCGTGATACTAATCGTCTTAAGCTATGACCTTTTGTGTTCATATTGTTTCGCTAGTTATGACTCGATGTCACAAGCAATTTATGCAAAGGATAAACTCAAAAGAGACGGAAAAGTGGAGTCATTCTTTTGTTACATATTTTTCTAAAATTTTAATGGAAACCGCAATGTACGCTTCTCTGTTCAGTACTAGACTGGAGGGGAGGAAGAGGGAAATTAATTAATCCATCAAATCGGCAGGTAATAAACCTTGCTTGACCTGGAAATCGCCTCCTCGATCTATACCGTCCAAATCACTCCCGTCCCTGTCAGAGGCCCGCTAATAAGCTTTGCATGGGGATAGTGCCGGGCAGGGCGGGGAAAAAGACGATAGGAAAATCAGGAGGTTGGCCGGCTGTTCCCGTGCTTTTTCGCGGCCATAAGGGGCACCGGTACCTGGTGTTAACATTATTGTCTCCCGTTTTTATACGAGATAGCCGGTAATTAATATTACTGTAATGTCTAGTGAAGCTTTTGGAACCATTTTTACGTTTGGTCCACCTAACGCACGTGCCGGCCGTACGGGTGGAATTCATCGGTACTGGCGACCTGTTTTTACCATGCAGGCATCAATCATTTGATCTGGGCGGTTGATGGTCGGTGTTGCCTCGGACGGCTGCAATGCGGTGGAAAGCAGACGAGGAAAGGAAAGGCCAGAGTTCGATTTTGGGGAAAGAAAGAAGGGACAGGGGTGGAGATCAAGAGGAATTTGCTTAGGTGGCCAAAAGTGTTTCATTTTTCTTCACTTCCGAAGACTGATGGGGACTCTCGGCTGGGCGGGGGAGGTCGGAGGTTTGGCGGCGGTGGTCGACCGCTTTTGGATTAAGGATGAGTATCGGGTGTGGAGGTGGGAGGGAGCGGACGGACTCGTTGAGAGAGCTCAGATATGCAGTAGGCTGTGGGAGGAAGAAGATGAATCTTTCTGCATGCAAGTGGCGATCGATGCGGTACACGGTTCAGGAATACATAAGGAAAGAGCGTTCCACCTTTCTTCCCTTTCTCCTCCCGCTCCTAATTTGCTCCACGCACTAATTCGTTTACCATTTTCATTCTTCCCTTCCTCCTCCATCTCCTTTACTCCCTTTCGCTTATCATTTTCATTGTTTCATGGTTAATGGTGAAAATAGCTTAGTTAGTTCAAGACTTGCTTAAGGTTAGTCGCTGTTATGTTCTACATGCAACCTCCTCCTTCCAGCTGCCAAATATTAACTTGGGCTTTGGAAGACATTACTGGGCTTCTTTCAGGTCTCTAGCTCGTGGCTTCTTAGCTATTATTTTATTTGTCCATCCACGATCCAAGCACAGTACAACTTGCGGTAAATGTTAATCTCTGGAGGATGCGCCGCTCTTGTGGTGGCATAAGATTTAGACTTAAGCGCAGCCCTCCCTGTATAAATAAAACCATCCGCTCATGCTCGTGGATCTCCTCCCCGTAGGAACATATAATATACATATCAAATTGATGCTCTGGAAGAAAAGGTGGATGCGGTGTAAGGTCAAAATATCTCTTTTAGGTCTTGAACTAAGATTAGCCGTCGTGGAGACGGCCTTGCATGATGACCATTAAGCATAAAGAAGATGACTTTTTGTTTTCCAGGGCAGCATTTCAAAATGGATGGGGGAAGTTGTTTTATGTTGATTCTTATTCGTTTATTTTATTTTTTTATTATAAATTTTGATATGTTTTATACCATATCACATACCATTATTACGTGGACATCATTTGAAAAGTCTTAAATTGATTTTTTCAAGAAGAAAAATGAGTTAGGCAACCCTAAAAATCATTACGCGGGCCCCAATCTTTGGCCCCGAAACTAAAAAAAGTAAAAGGGTGCCCTGGGACGAACTTTGATACTTAATATGACATGAAGCACCTGGATTTTGTCTTATCCCGCGTATATATGGGATCCAACCTGGCGATGCCAATTTTCTTTCCGGGGGAAGGGTATATAAATACTATGTACTCACATTCTTTTGCATGAAAAAAAATATTGCACTCACATTGTTCGATTTAATTTCTGTTAGGTCTTGATGTGCTCATATTCTAGTATACATAAAATATCAAATATTTTTACTTACAAGTTAGTTTTGGTTTGATAATGCACGATTACACCCCTACTTTGCACCAATATAATTGAAAAAATAAACATCATAAATCAAAACCTATCGAGCCACACAACTCATTATTCCCGTGTCAACCTGATAAAATACATCTCAATTAGGGTTTCACAGTCTCCAGTGCTGTAAGTGGAAAAGAGTGCTAAATTTTAAATATCAAATATTTAAATGGAGCGAATATCTTTTTTTTTTCAAAGTGAACGGAAACTTAAAAACTTAAAACAAATTTCATTTTGTAGGATTTATTTGATCTGCATGAACATAATGTAAATGATATAAAATATTTAATATATATTATTTTTTTATATCTCCAAAGATGAAAAATATAAAAAAATTTTGCACTTAAAAGAGAACCTCAGTTGAAAATAATTATGATTATTTTCAACATAAAATATATTAAACATGCACCATTTTTTCATAAAATATAGTAAATCAAATATATAATATGATTATTTAAAGTTGAATATTTAAAATTTTTATGTTATTTTTATTTCTATTATGCCTACCGACCTTTACGAGAAAATAATTGTGATGAGTTGTGCCCCAGGCACCATCATCCAATGTAGTAAGCTCGGCCCATCTTCAATGTGGACTTAAGCAAGGACGCGTTGGGTAGGGCCCCGACTTTCTTCCTTGGAGCACCTACAGCTAGTATCTTTGTAATTAATCGGCACTAAACTCCATTCGTAGAAAATATATTATATTATTATTCTAGCTAAAAAAAAGTTAATCAATTAAAGCTTGATTAAATTGTAATGCTTTCTTCAATCCAGTGGCCCAATAAATAAATATAAATATTGCACCATAACATATATTTTGCTACTCACAAGAAGAGAAGTTATGATTCTGTTTTTGATTTGGGCTTCTTGTGGACCCACATTCCATTTCATAATATAATATATATATATATATATACATATATATATATATATATGTATTTTCAATTTTTAATAATGTTTCTCAATCCTACACGTATGAAAATTCCTTCTTTAGTACGTCAAAAAATAATTTAAAAATCAATTAAATATTAAGCCGCAATTTATAAATATAATATTCTCAAGGCAAAACTGCAGGATTCCCTTTTACGTGGCTTCCATCCTTGAGACATTTTATACATTTATAGACAAAATATATTAAAGAAAAGGTGTTAGTAGTGTCCAAGAGGCATGCTCCTGATTAAAAAGAATATTAAAAGAGTGTCAATTGTAAAAGTAACCATGTTTTTAATCTTCAATTTTTGGGGTCCATATATATCATCTAGTTATTTTTTTATAATACTACAAAGTCATTCGGAAACTTCCCAACTCCAATACTTAGTCCTCACAAGTATAATCAATCGACGATTTTATTTGTTTGTTTCTTACAGCAAACTATCTTGTTCTGCGTTCACATGAGCGTCCGGATACTCATTGAGACCTGATGTCCCCATTTGTACAAAGCCCAAATCCAAAAGGGATGGAAAAGTGTTTGCTACATGTTTTCTGATTTTCAACGGGCAACTGCATGTACACTGGATGGGAAAAATGGAGAAACTAATTAATCCGATCAAGTCGGTCGGCACTAGCATCAAAATTACTTTGGTAAACAAAATGCAACAGTGGTTTGTTTATTATGAAAGGAATAGTAAAGTAACTCTAGAAGATTGAGCAAGGCCCCAACCACAACCGGGAGTGGGCATGTCAATAGAGCTGTCCTTTAAAATAAACAAAGCATGTTTTGATGCCCTCGCATTATTTTACATGTATAAATAATGTGCATATATATTAAATCACTTCAAACTACCAATATTTTATAATGGCTATGACAGTAACCTAATGACAAAATAATGAGCCAGTGCATGAACTAGTGCTACAGTTCGTGAAAAATAGGAAGGTTATAATACAAAATACTCTATCCTCTCCCATTTCATTAGATTTATGGCATATAATTAAATTAAATTAAATATATACGCGCTTCGATTGATGGTGGTATTTTATGTTTAACACGGGATTTAAGATGGCGTGGAGTAGTGATTTGTCAAATCAATATAATCATGATCGAGGGAAGTGAAGGGGGCAAATGCTTGTCAAAGTTTTGGGTGGGCAGAGCTCGGTCATTATCATTCGCTAATATACTTTTTTTATTATGATTATATATATTATATGCTGTTCTACTCTCATAAAATATTCACACATTCCAAGCGATGGAGGCGAATCATCCGATTCTGACCTCGACGTTTTGCCTGGTAATAATTAATTAATTTATTTAACGTTTTTTCTTTTCTCTTATATATATATATATATATAAGAGAAAACTATCCATTTATCTATCTATGGTCCATTCTTCCGTCCTCGCGTGGTCCACCTTTTTACAACACGGGTCCACCATAATTTATAAGATATATAAACCGGTAAATTTGCCACCAGACGTATATTTCATTAAAAAAATCAGTGTTTCATCCCATTTTGATTAGTTTCGTGTTCGAATTAAGGATATTTGGATTTATGATAAATATTTTACATGCTCAAGGTTTTGATTGATATCACAAAGCTTAAGAATGGTTAACCTCCTTTTTTTGTTTTCCTATACCCAGAATAAATAGGCACCGGATTGTCGGGATATTTTGCTTTGTTAGGGAATTGAGTCTAGTCGGTCAAATTGGTTAATAACGTTGTCTTAAAGTAAAGATGAGTTTGGACCGGGTAGTTATAATGTGGATTTGTTATGTCAGATGCGTTGAATTTAGAACCGATGCGGGGAGTTGTTACTTGTTAATCGTCTTCCATCCATCAAGTATGTAGATGGGAGCTCATATCATATATCACATGTTTTATGACATCAGCCAAATTGTAGAAGGAAGCTTTACGAGTAAGCCAGATGAAGGGGATGCCTGTTCACAGCGAAAAAACATGGAGCTGGGTTGGACGCGGTGATCCTGGATGCACGATAGAACCGATGCAACGACATCGGGACGATGACGTGGAGCGTGAGGGACAACACGCGGCCGAAGCGAGGACGTGAAGGGGGCGGGCGGGCACCTCCCAACCCGAAAACAGGCGTCACCCCCGTGGAGCCCACATCCCCCTGGTATAGTGTCTGACGTAGCCAACTCCATCCCTATTTTCCCATCTTTTCCCTTCGGAAATTAAAATAAATAAATAAAAATATATATATTTATATTCCAAGATATTTTGCCCCGCTATTGGGTGTGCCGTGTGGTGGAAAAAAGTAACACCGTGTCTTCTCGGGGCCCACTTGACTGGCCTAGGGAGGGGATCAATCGGAGGTTGCTAAGTGCACGTAGCCTTATATCTGTATCCTTTTTTAAAGCTACAGACTAAACCAACGTCGGAAAGCCTACGATCAATCGGAGCTTTAAAAAAAGTGGCCTTAATTAATGCACAACATGATCTTTGAGGGAGAGACGTGAATTTTATTCCGCCCTTTTTGATTCTCTTTTGTAATAACATATAATATAATAATAGTAATAATAATAATAAAGCTGACGTGATACAAAATGAGAATTTACAGCCACGTAAAAAGAATAGGCGGCCTCACATGTTCGTCGGACAATATTATGGCCCGATTGCCACGTAGGAACGACGAAGAAAAAGATGCTGCGAATTGCGATGGGGGGAGGGAGGGAAATAATTGTGGACCGCGAGCCATAGATTGGGCCCCACTAGTTCGGAATTCCCAACGACCGGTCGAGACATGTCGTCCGTTGGATATGTGTAGAGGTCGACGGTGGATAAGCTCCCGACGATTCGGCGGCCAGCTCGGACACGCGCGTGTTAGTTGAGCCCCATCTGTGAATCCAGTAGCCCAATCGCAGGATGGATTAATTAATGTAATGTAATGTAATTTAATTAATTAGTTAAAAGGAAAAAAAACAGATACCTCCACCTCACCTTTTCCAATCCAACGGCCCATGAACGTCTACTAAAAATCACCTTCACGATCTCGGCCGTCCAAATAAGCTTAATGCTTTTCAAGCGCCGGTGTAGGGCCGGCGCGGAGGGTGGGGAGCGAAAATAGGTGATTTTGAAATCGCGGGGTTGACCGGCTGTTGCCGAGATCTTTTGGGGGCGACGTGGCGCGGGTATTTCGGTCCACCATGCCCACCTACCTACGCGTGCCGGTAATGGGGGTGGTGTTACTATTTGTAACAATAATTAATAATTATGATCGATCAATATCTTAAAACAATGTGCTATGGTTAATCAATCCAGTAAACTAAGCTGATTTATTTGTAAGAAAGCATTAGTTAGTAAGCTATTATTATTAAAATATCGGGGGTAAGAACGATTAGCCCCACATAGTGATGTGGGGGCGAACGTGTAGAGGGACGTAGGGGGGTTGGGTGGCTGGGTAAGAAGTCCACTGCCAGCCGAAGTGCAGTCCAGGGGACGTCGACCTTTTTGTGCCACGCAAGCATCGTTGAATCTGGGCGGTTGATGGGTGCGGACGGGTGGGATGGGGAGGAGGTGGTGGACAAGGCGAATCGGGCCGTTGAATGCGGAAGTGGGCAGACAAAATCCCAAAAGAAAAAGCAGATGGGATGAGATGAGATGAGATGAGGGTAGGAGGAAGAGGAAGAAGAGAAGCACAGACGACGGCAGAAGAAGAAGAGGAAGGAAGAAGAAGAGAGGAGCGAGGAGGTGTTGAAGAAGAAGAAGAAGAAGAAGAAGAAGATACTTCGGCCGCCAGCGACGGGCTCGAGTCTTCCTTCCTTCTTCTTGTTCCGGCTCCGGCTTTGTGAAGATCGTTCCGTGGGAATTGTGGAGGTGTGGGTGGAAGGAGGTGAGGTGAGCCAGATCTGGCGTGATGAGTGAAAAGCTGAGAAGGTGACCATGGATAGGATTCGGGATGCGAGGCGAGGGACCATGGCGGCGGCGGCGGCTGCGGCCGCCGCCTCGGTCCCCAACGGCGGGCTCTCCCGGAGAAGGCAGCGGACCAACAGCTTGCATGATTCTCCTGGTTGTTACAATCATCGTCCTTCTGGATCTCCTCCTTCTCTGATTTTAGCTTTGATCTGGGAATTTGACTCTGTTCTTTTTTTTTGTTTTTTGTTATTTACTTTCTTTGTTTGATGTGGTGTGGTGTGGTGTGGACAGAGGATGATGGCCCTGCTATGGAGCTCACAGAGATGGCAAGACTTCGGGACCGGCCGGGGAAGAAGGACCGCGAGCGAGAACGTGACAGGGAGCGGGAGAGAGACCGCGAAGTCAGAGACCGAGAGCGAGACAGGGAGAGGGAGAGGGAGCAAGAGAGGGAGCGGGATCGATTGAGCCGCATCAAGAGGAGGAAAGGGGATACGAGGATGGTGCACGGTACACACCACCGGGACGACGGTGCAGAGGATACCTCCGACGACAGCATGGGCGACGACGACGATGAGGAGGAAGACGTCGGGTCGGCCGGGATTCGGCCGCCACCGCCGCCACCTCCGCCCCCGATTCTCGACCACCACCACCATCCGACCTCCGCTGCCTCCTTTTCTGCTCCGTCGATGGGCCCCAACCATCACCGCAAGAGCTTCCCACCGAAGCTTGTCCGGGCCGTGACGACACCCACGACGGTGAAAGCCACCGACGAGACGATCGGCTTCACCGTGCCACGGAAGGCGCGGTCAGGTAGGCGATGCAGGCATAGCACCTCCAAAACGTCTCATCTTTTCCCAACTACTGATTTTCCTTCTCATGGTTGCAGCGTCGGTGAAGCGTTCGCACGAATCGTGGTCATCAGGTGCCGGCGGCGGCGGTGGAGATCCCGCATCTCGGCCGTCGACAACGTCCCCGGTGAGGCCATATGCATCTCAAGCAGCTGCGGTAGCTCCGATCTCGCCGCCTTCCCCGAACGCTTCTGTGAAGAAGAAATTGGTCTGTGATCTTCTTCCCTCTCGAACCATGTCCCTCTTCTCCTTTTATTCCCACTGTTTTCCCGTTCTCAGAACCCAAAAAAAATTATTTTTATTTTTCTTTCAGAAGCATACGACTGCGGCGAAGCAGCATCACCAGCACCATCGTCCGCCTAAGATCGTAAAAGCAGCGCCATCATCGCCGATCCAGGATGACATCGAGATCGAGGTAGCCGAGGTGCTTTACGGCCTCAAAACCTCGTCTAAGCAGGAAGCCTTCATCCCCAAGGACTCCTACGAAACCAAGTCGGGGGTCTCGTCGCCGCCTTCCGCCATCCCTCCGGCGACTCACTCGGCTGCTGGATCGGCACCCTCGCAGAACACGCCGTCCCTGACGAATTCTTCAATAGCTGCCATTGGTTAGTATCTAGGCAGGGAGGGTGGTGGATTGTAAAAAATATTTCATTTTTTTTATCCTATATGCTATTTGTGGTCAGCTTCAGAATCCTTTTTTCTTGGATATTTGCAGCTCCGAAGAGGAAGAAGCCGAGGCCGGTGAAGTACGAGGATGAGAATCTGTCGCCGGCGGCGTCTGCTACGTTCGCATCTCCGAGTGCTCCGACAAATGTCGCATCCAAGTCCGAAGGAGAGCCGGCTGCGAGTGCAATCTCTTCGCCGAATACGGAGAAGTCGGCGGCTGCACCATCTGCCGGTGAAAATGCCGGCAAATCGGAGGCCGATCCAGTGGGTGCAGTTGTAAGGGTCCCGGACGTGGCGGCGGCGGAAGTTGCGGAGGCGAAGGATAAGAGCGGTGGGGCGGCGATTTCAGAATCTCCTCCTCGCGCCAAGTTGGATGCTGACCTGAAAGATCTGTCAGCCGCACCTAAATCGTGAGCATTGACAAGATTTGCTTTTTGGAAGTCTGGTTATTTTTGGGCTTCTGATGATATTGTAGTTCTGATCTTTCTATTCTATATATTACGTTGCAGGCTATCCGCCGAGCCGATTGTTGAACGAGCTAGGGAGGAGAAGTTTAAGATCGATCTTATGGTTAGAGATTTCCTCCATTTCTCGCTGGATCGTATAATGAAAGATGTTCTGATTTCTTTCCTTGTTTTCTCTCCTCCGATTGTGTTCTTATCGTGAATTGTCAACCCAACAGGCCCTTCCCACAAAATCGTCTCCAGAAAGGGACAGCATACCTGATTTGATGGCGGATCAGAAGCCATCGCTTCCTGATGTGGAAGTGGTTGGTGTCCATTTGTGGATTTTATTTAGTTTGTCACTCGCATGCTGCAAAAGGCAAGTTTTTTTTAGCATTTGCATCTTTCTTTTTTCAGCGAGCAAAAATGGAATCCTTGAAAGCCGAGGAAAAGGAGAAGCTGGATGACATGAGTTTGGAGGATAGGAAAGCAGAGGCCGGGGAGGGCAATTTGGAAGCCCAGAAGCTCCCTAGCAAATTGAGGACCTTGGACCTGCAGCTTGACTTTGATCAGAAGCAGGAGAAAAATGAAGATAGTGGCAAGCAGCAGCAGCCGATTTTCAATCATAAGCCTCCACCTAAGGTACCTAAAGGGGAACCATCCGTGCTAGAGAATCCCGGTAAGTTTAATGAGAAAACGATGTCTTCTTGTTTACTCTGACAAACAAATCCACCTTTTCATGTTTTGTTTTGTGGCTTATTATGCTCCGGCAGCTCAATCGTCCTCAGTAACGGCAATATCAATGGCTATGGGTGGCTGGCCGGGTGGGCTTCCTCCTGTAGGGTGGGCATCGGATCCATTTTAATCCTTCCTTTGTGTTTGTATTCCACTGTTAGCGGGAAAAAAAAGCTTCTAACTAAGTTGATCTCTAGCAACAGGTATATGGGTCAGGTTCCTCAAATCCCAGTTCGAGGCATTGTCCCTTTGAACGGAAACAACGATCCTTCTGCACCTGTTCAGGTACTCCTTGATTCCCTTTCCTTGTGAATTTCGTCCCCTGGATTTCACCGGATACATTTTTTATCCTTTTTTCTTTGTGTTTAGCCGCCCTATTTTCTCGTGGGGCAGTCCCGGCCGAAACGGTGTGCCACCCACTTCTACATTGCCCAGAACATACATTACCACGAGCAGTTGGCGAGGATGAATCCTTTCTGGCCCGCTGGGCCGGGTTCTGCGCCTATGTTTGGGACCAAGCCGTATAATCTCAATGTGGTGCCGCCCTCTGAATCAGCAGTTCTTGGGAACCAGCTCCCAGGAGGACCCCTTGGAGGAAGGAGTTCCTCCACTCAAGACAAGGCTTCTGTAGCCTCCTTTACTGGCCAGCAACCGAAGGAGAAGTCCTCATCACCGGCGGGTATGGGGGCCAATTTGATGGATGCCAACCAAAGAAAGCAACAGTTTGTACTGCAGCAAGGACCGCAGCATGGGTCTGCTAACAATATGCTGGTATTGTTGAAACTCCTACAATTTGTTGACTATTGCTGCTCTTCTTCTTCTTCTTCTTATTTTCTCATTCAAAGTGGAGGCGTGCAAGTGGTTCTCATCTTTGAATATTTTTTCTTCCATCAGGGTCCTACCTTCATTTTTCCTCTGAACCAGCAGCAGGCTGCAGCTGCTGCAGCTCGTTCTAGTTCAATCAAATCTGGCGCGGCTGTCAATAATGGAGTTCCAGCTACAAACTGCCCCAATCCCATTCCCGGAACTGTAACAAGCTCGGTATCTGCCGCACTACCAGCTACAATGAGCTTTAATTTTGCGAACATGGCCTCAAATGAAGCTCAAGCTCAGTATCTAGCCATCTTGCAAAATGGTGGATACTCATTTCCCATCCCTGCACATGTTGGAGGTCCGCCTTCCTACAGGGGCGGCCATCCCCACCCCGTCCCTTTCTTCAGTGGCTCCTTCTTTTCTTCTCAGATGCTACATCCCTCGCAGCTCCAGCAGCAACAATCACAGACGCAGCCAGCACCACCAGTCGGGCACCACACAAGCACGTCGAGTGGTTCATCCTCTTCGCAGAAGCAGCAACAACAGCAGAGGGCGTCAGGAAGCGGCAATAATGCTGGGCAGACAAACTCGAGCCACTTCCCGACAGTCAAGCCGAGGCCGCCAATGCCAACACATCAACTACGACCGTTTGATTCCGATGCTGCTGGGGTTGAAGAAAGCCCGTCTGCTACTGACAGTAGAGCTTCACACGCCCAGAAGAATTCACCTGTCGTGTACAACCACAATTTTGCAATGCCAATTCCTCCCCAGAATTTTGCCTTGCTGTCTCCTGCGGCAATGGCGGGTCATGGTGATAAATCCCAGCAGCAGCAGTTGCCACCGAACCTGAAAGGAGGGATGGAACTGGGTCCTTCCCAATTTGCAATGTCGTTTGCATCTCCTGCCGGGCTTGACTTCTCCGCCATGCCGACCCCAAACTATCCCCTTTTTCAATCTTTGCCTGAGGCTACCAGGCACCACATGGTTGCGGGGGCAGCCGCTGCTGCTCAGGCTGCTGCGGCACAGCACAAGAAGACGTCATTCCCTTCCACGGAAGAGAGCAAAGCAACTGCGAGTGATTCATCAAAGCAGACCACCTCCATAGAAGAGGACAGAAAGAAGGCATCTTCTACCGGGCTTCACTCCCTACCTTTGTCTAGACCAGATGCTAATGATCCTTCAGTGTGTGGGAATTCAGCATTGGAAGGTTCAAACCGCAGTTTGAATCTCAATCTAACAAATGGGAATCGAAATTCTCGTGTTACCAGTGCTACTTCTCCTACTCCAACTTCCAGCACTGTTTTAACTCCTGTCGTTGGTGCTCCAAATTTTCTTCAACAGCAACAGCACCAGATTATCCAAATGCAAAAACAGCAACAACAACTCCAACAGCAAAATCAGCAGCAGATTCAGCATCAAATCGTAGGTCGATCAAAGCCAAGTGCCAATAGCAATTCTCCTGCATATCCAGACCGTTTTGCAGGGGGGAGCAAATTCCCAAATCCCATGCCGGTTTTTCCTCCTGCTTTAATGCAGACGAACAGTCCCACCCAGTCCCCTCAGTGGAAGCCCTCAATGGCGAGACCTTCATCAAACCCAGTTCCATCTTCAACAGCATCATCTACAGTGAAGGGTCTATCTCAGCAGCCTGGCACTAGAGCTCAACAGCCTGCTCTATCGGCCTCAAGCCATACTCAGATTTCATTCAGTGTTAATCCTAAGTCGGTACAGCCTAGCCAACAGTTCGGAGCTAACAGTCCACCTACATCTTCTGTTGTGGGTTCTCCCACTACAAAAAGTGGCGGAGGTGTGTCTGCAAACAAGCCGGCTTCAGTCCTAGGCAGTGGCCCTGCGTCAACTTCCCTGCCATCCCAGACATCTAAGAACTCCAGCTCAACTAGGAAGTCTTCGCCAGGCAGTAGCAGCAGAAACGTGACCTCAATGCCCGGTAATGCTCTTATGCCTTCTACTCAGAGCCCAACTTCAAAACCCTTGCAGCAATTACAACAACAGCAGAAAGTTCAATCATATCAGCAGCAGACTCAGCTTTTTTTCTCCAATCCGTACTTGCAAAATCAGCCCCCACAATCCACGTCCAATTCTCCCTCTGGATACTACCAAAGGAAACCGCAAGAACAGCAGCACAACTCACCATCCTCTCAGCAGAATTCCTCCATAGCAGCTTCTTCATCTGGAATGCTCTCCCTATCTTCTTCACCTTTGGCATTGCCTGGTGGTGTTACTTCCGATCCTGCCAAGGCAGTGGCTGCCGTAGCTGCAGCTAATAATATTAAAGGGCTAGCTACATCAGGCATAATCCAACCAGGCCAGTTTCCGGCACCGTCTGCTGGGGGTCCTCATCCTTACCTCTCCATTCCCTATCTTCACACACTCCCGGCGGTGCCCATGAAGTCCACAGATCAAAAACCTGCCACAGGTAATTAGCCCCCATATACTCCCAGGTTTTATTACTGTTATCAATTACCAAATTTAATAGCTGTAGGAAAAATTGTATCTCTCTTTGACACACAACTTTTTGGCCAGGAAATGACAACTTGCGTGCATGCTGGCAGCCCGAAAAGAGATGACACTAGAAGGGACGATCTTCCTGCCGTGGAAGCAACCACCCATCAAACATAATGACAACTCCCCCGGACGATGATCTGAGGTTCGATCATAAGATATTGAAAAGCTGAGTGGTACCATCTTCCTGACTCAATACAGGTGACGAGAAGCAAATATGCTGTTAATGAGTCGGAGGTGTGACGTACCCAATCTAGAACATGAATGCAATTTTGGATGAGCCCGGAGGTGTCGATTACATTTTTTGCTTTACAAGCTTTTTGCCCTTGACGTCTTCTCCCCCCTTTTGGAGTGGAGTGCTCTATAGGTCCCCATGTAGACAGAAAGAAACGGGGTTTTGTGGATCAAAAGATATATTCTTTGTTGATGTTGGTAAATTTTAATATAGAAACTGCAATTGGTTGGAGTCGAGGAAGGTGGGGGGAAACGGGGGAAAGATGTTGGTCGGCCATGAGCAGCCAGCAAAGTGTAAAAGGGTGGGAGAGCCACCACTCTATGCTCCGCAAAGGCCCGTGTGGGGGATAATGATGTATATTTCTTCATCAATGTGGAGTTTAGGAGCACAAATTTCAGGATGGAAAAGAATGTGTGCGTCTCTCCTTTCCCTTTCTTCGTCGGTTCCTCTGCCTTTTCACTGCTCCTCCCACTTGACATTTTCTCTGGTAGAAAAAGAGCATTTATTTTTTTCGTTTTGAAGACAACCAGTTTAATGTGCCGTTAGGTTTTTACGGGCAAGGCCATCAAAGGGCTTATGAAGACGTGTCTGAGCCGGTTTTCATTCTGAAGAGAATCTGATGGCACCATCCTGATGAGTCTGAACTCGAACGCATGCTGTCTATTTGTTGATAATTTATCGGTTATTTGTTCACCGAAAGTACCGTAGCGTAGCTTTGCTCTCATTTTTTGTTTTTTGGAAAGGTCGCTTGCACTCCTTTTATAATTACATCAATCCATCCATCATCATCTCGGACCTCATGATGAGTTGTCTCTCGTATACGTACGTATCTGCATATGCAATATTATTAATTATTCTACAAACGAAAAAAGAAAAGATGGGTGTTGAAAATGGGAGTGCCATGGTTTGGTCACGTGAAGTATCCTAGAATATCTATCTGGTTGCTTTGCTGAGAGGGCCTACCCATGTGGGGGAGCATTTAGATGATAATTGTGCGGGGATTAGGATATTATTAATATATGATTCATATATGGTGGATGTGGTGGTGCATTTATATGATTCATATGAATCATATATGGTGCATTTATATGATTCTCAGGACATGGATGTGGTGGTGGGACAGCAAAAGTCAGCACCCGTAGACAAATCTGTTTTTATTTTATTTTAATTTATTTTGTTTTTTTTTTTTCAGCAAGAAAAGTGAGTTTAGGTTGAAGGTCGTTGCTCCCTTGCTTCAATGTCACTCTTCCTCACGTTGGTCATTTGGCCTACTATTCTACAATTTTTTGTTTTTTGTCAAATACTTGTACCGTCCGTGTAATTGACTGGTGGGTGGATTTTTTTGATTTCTGCTTTCGGACGGCAAATGGACGGGCGATTTTAACCGATTTGATGATATGGCCCAATTAAATAAATCCCTCTGCTCTTGAAGTTGTGGGCACCACATTTTGTGTAGACAACATCCAACACCAGCCCCGTGCCAAATTGCTTTTGTGTTCCCTTGGACAGTCAGCGGACTCTGTGGGTTCCACTGGACTTTCTTTGACCCAACACTTGAACCTAATTTTCCTTAGCAAAGTGTTTAATTGTCGGCGCAAAAAAATTGCCCCGTGAATCAGCGACTAAAAATTTGATTTTCATGGAGAAGATCACATTGATATGAAGGAAATGGGAAAGCTTATGATACTTACCCAATTCGATTTTCCACTCGTCTGAATTATGAATAATGAACAGATCGATATTCGTAAACGGTACTAAACAGCGGCCCGACCGTGGACCAGGTTGATCGATTCAGAGAAAAGTGATGTAAGTATGCAACTCACTGGATAATGCTACCGGCACTCAGGTCATGCATCTCGATTCTTCCTATTCCTCCTCTGCGGCTGCCAGACTCTTTTTGATGAGAATCTCAGTTTCTTTGCGATGGCTTGCGATGGATGGATCAATCACCTGCCTTGTTTGTCTCAAACCGATCTTACATGTCGACCCAGAAGGGAGGAACACAAGACGGCACGCCCAGATAAGAGTGATCGCTGACATTTGGAAGGTGAACCTTCCCAATGCGAAGTGAACAGCTTAGCTTTGTTGTCCGCCAAGCAAAGCTCCCATCATCCAGCTGGTTATATATATATATAGACGAATGTACATGTATCAACCAAATACAAACAGACAAAGAACAAAATAAAAACAGGCACTTAACTGCAAAAAAGGCCGAGACTGATCTGAGAGCGGCTTCTTCATGTGAACTGAGCTTTTTTCGCGTTGAAATCTGCTTGTCATTGCTCAACTATAAAAAAGGGAGCGTCTTATTATCCAAAAATAAAAAATAAATGAAAGAGGAGTGAGTGACTTGCGTGGATGGAACTTGGAAGAGGGCTCACCGGATAAAAAAGGTTTAATAGTGGGAGGGAGGGAGGGGATGGGATGAGGTTGTCTACTTTAAATTCCCTTGTCAAGATTCCTGTGTCAGCTTTCGTTTTCACCTCTCTATGCTTTTTCTAGAGCCTGGGAATTTGACTAGGTGATCTTGAGAAAAGTCGCTGTGTAGCAGCTGGATTGGATTGGTGGTCCCTTTCGATTCACAGAGATGAGATGATGCAGACTAGCCGGCCAATCAAGCTCACCCACCATGATTGACTTCTGCTTCCTCGAAAACGGAATGCTTGATGAACAAGGTTTATTCGCTCGTAGCGCTGTATTAGTAATACGGTGTTTGTCTGTTGCCACGATGGGTAAATTCTTGTCGTTCACAGAGGTTAGAGATGGATGTAAATACTTACTTTTTAAACCACAAAACATTGGGTGGGGAATCACTAATTATGAAGTCTCAATTATTGAGGTCGCCCTTGACATCTTGTTTATTTCCTTTAATATATATACTCCATTACCATATCACATCACATCTTGTCGCCTCTTCGATTTCCTCTTTTCTTGTTTAGGCAGCTGCTCTGTATTATCTGATTAGTCCCTCAGATACGTTTCTGTGAGTGTACCCTCGTGGCCACATATGCCTCCACACCTAGCGCATCAAAATGCCATAATATAAATCCACCAGCGTCTTTAAATAATGTTAAGGCCAATCATACAACATTAGACAAATAGAGCGCGACTTCTTCTGGGTGATTGAGCATCGCATAATAATGTACATATACGTCAGCCTTTTTTATAGAGAAAAAGTATATATGATGATTAAATAGCTAATGCGTGGTTAATTCGAGGATGCAAATGTATATAGTTGTTGGTCCCACACTGGGCCTAGCTCTACCGTGGGCTGTTTATGACTTTAGGTGATTAGGGGTTCAGCGCGAGACGCAGGCTAATAAGAATCTGTCTTCATCGCTCCAAAGTAATCAAAATTTGTCTTTTAGTACGTGAAGTAGTAGGTGCTATCAGACGTAGGATGCAGATACCCAGGCAGTCCCTGTTCTTGAAAACGAGCACATATTCTGTTAATCTCACAGGGTTTACTTCCCATCTCCCAAGCGTCTTCAAGCCCTAATATAATATATTATCTACGTGCAGAAGAGATTTTTTATTTTTACTTTCTCCAAGCGAGGATAATAAACATTTTGAAGGTGGCCAAGTTTCGTAGGAGAATCAGCAGCTGGGGAAGTGTGACAGAGCTTATCCACACCTACGTTCTACAATTATCAAGTTAGCCTTTACGGCATCTTTCAGTTTAAAATCTTAGACTTGCCAAACATCAAGACAATGCTATATCGGTGTTTTTGCAGTACACCGTAGGCGACAGACTTTGTGTAGAAATTGGACCATTTTGGTCCCACACTTCTTCGTCAGTCTGTATAAAGTCCAGGCAGCTAGGGCACCGCTCCTTACCTTGTGGTCCTCAAACGTTGAGGGGCTGCGTATTGATGGATTAGACAGACCATTTTTGGCAAAACAGCGGGTACCCTTTGGGCAAATGCCAAGGGCTACATCTGACTTTGTAGACGAGCGCCCTAGTCGGAAGGCAGCACTTGAAACCCAGCACAAAATACTTCGACACGCCTTCCACCACATAAAAGACAAATAGAGCACTTGCTAATTGCATAGTGCCCAATACTCTAAACTAGGTGGTCCTTTTCGTCGCACTACAGAACATCCGTCTAAATAAATAAATTTAAAACGCTACACATCCGTCCTTTTCTTTATTGTTTCAGAGAGGGATGGCCATTATAGCATGAGCTCAGCTGAGGTACTATTTAAGTGTGTTCCAGCCTAAAAGTGCTCGCCTATGTTTCAAGAAACTCCAGAATTTTCATTAATAAATAATGTGAATCAACAAGAACACAATTGGTCAAAATAAAGAGTACAAACTACCCTGGGAACCGTCAGGCCACAGCAAAATAAAAGAAAACCGTTGATATAATCTGGTAAAAGCAAACGATAGTGTTCTCAAAGAGGTGAAAGTTGAAATGACAAGGCAAAAGCCTGCATATTTAGTGTCCCCGAAAGAGTCATACTCGTCATCCATCCTCGTCCGATCGGCATGAGCCGTACCCAAGAAAAGATGCGCTCAATGAACTCATGCAATATGCAATTCGGCTAAACGGACGATCATGTGCTATAACCAAGTAAATTAGAGAGGACAAATTAAACGATGAAAATAACAGCAAAAGAGGCACCTTCACAAACTGGCCAAGACGGTACACTATCTATTGGGCTAATCTGTATGTATTGGAAATTACAACAATTTAAGAAAGGTTGATATAAAAGATTTTGAGGAAAATACAGAGGAAAGAATTACTTTGCAGGTAGCGGTCGAGTATTATTCCAAAGCCACTGCAAGGCAGGACCCTCCACCATTGGTGAAACCTGTCATTCGTTGGAAATAGAAAACAAAAAAGAGGCTGATTTGTGTTCATGAACATTGAGCCTTAAGATTTTTAATGCTACAGAAAATATATGAAGTTACTCTCTCTACATCTGCAAGAACACTGTTTCTTCCTTCAACCGATTAATTTTCACAAACAAGTATTCCTAAATTATATTTTTCTAATAAAACAAATCAATTCACTTTGATCGCTTAAGTCTATAAATGTTTCATAAACTTTACTTGGAGATACAAGAAACTTTTCTTACCTTTTCCCAAACTTGATCATGGTAATCATTGATCCATTTGATTTCAGCTGAAGTCAATAATGACAAGTCAAGCATTTTATTCTGAAACACCATCAATGGAAATACTATTAGATAGGCAAGTAAAAGCTTCCAAAGGCTTAAAGAGGACAAATATATAGCGAATCAATAAAGATGAACTCAATAAACGTGACTGCATGTAAGCAGCGATCAAGAATACTAAATACAGTACAATACATGACAGCTTAAATTTCCACATCAGCTTGCCAAGCGAAATTTCCCCAATTCTTTGATTTAATGTTTGATAAAAAGAGCACTTGAGAAGTAAAATGCAGAATGGTGCTTGTCAACTGATACCTGTATGGGGATGTAAGTTAGCTTTTCAAAGCCAAGATATCTAATTCCCCCAAAGCAGTTTGGTGTATCAATTTCCTTTACATAGAGAAGGTTCTGTGCAAGGCAAAGTAAATTTGAGGGCATAATTTTTACAACCATATACATCCAAAGCTCTAAGTACAACTGAGCATAAATTTTCATAACAAGAAACAGATATACCCAAAGCTGTATGAACAACCAAGATTTTACTATATGGTAGGTATACTAACTCTGACAATACAAGCATATATAATACCTCAATGCGTATGCCAAATGAGTGATCTTCATAATAGCCAGGTTCATTACTAACAATCATTCCTCTATGCAACCCTGTCATATTTCCATATCTAAAGCTTATGCTCTGAGGACCTTCATGCACATTTAACGCAGCCCCAACACCATGACCAGTCCCTGAACCAGCATACAGCCATTACCAGTGCCCAAATACTTCAAACCACATTGGCTGCTATCATCAAACTTGAAAAAGAAAAAGAAAAAGAAGGATTAACATTACCATGTCGGTAGTCTAGCCCAATCTTCCAAAGAGAAGACCGAGCCAATGCATCAAGTGCAAAACCAGGAATATTTTCAGGGAAGACTGCTTGATCAAGTGCTATATGACCCTATCAAAAACAGAAGCGGGGTGGGCAGAAAAAATATTACTTGCCAAATGCAAAAGCTAAAACAATTCAACATGAATATCCACACCTTCAGCTACATTAATTTTCTAATCTGAGAAATAACGGAGCTCACTGACCATGGAGAAGGGTTTTAGACAGCTGCACAAATGCAACCCACTGAATCCAAAAACTATATTGAGATAGCAAACCACAAACTGGAATGAACAATTTCTTAAAAGCTCAAAAACTGATAAAAGCAGGCAGAACATGGTTCATGACGTCCGTGAACATACTCCCATTTTAAAGAATGAGTAGAAAATCAATAGATAGGAAAAAAACATATGACAAATGAGATGGACATCACAAAACCAGAAAGATACCTGTAGAACTCTTGTAAAACATTCCTTTTGCCTGGGAGTTGGCTCGCCAAAATGCACTGTTCTTGTTATATCAGTGGTTCCATCAATATACTGTGCACCACTATCTAACAGGAAGAGCTTTTTATCATCAACAATACCACAGGTTGCAGGCTCAGGTCTGTAGTGTATGATGGCACCATTTGCACCTGAAGCTGTATTTACAATATGTGAGGTTATTGAACAAGAAACTCCAAAAATTTTATAACCACAGAAATTGTTAATTCAGTGAAAGAGGAAAAAGTTAAAAAAAAAAAAGAAACCTAATAATGAATGCAACTTTTGCTAGACTTACATAATTTATCATAAAATCAAATTACCTTTTAAGTTTATATATCTCGAGCTCTGAAAAGGTTAGAGCTCGCAAAAAGGAAAGTTGTTAGCACTAAAAAATAAACATTAGATGAGTCCAACTATTAATTGATGCCTACTTATTTTTGGGACACTCCAATGATTAAGAACAAACATTATAATGGAATCATTCTGTGACTTAGTTCAGCCTAGTCACTAGATTGCCTTCTCGTATGAATGTTAATCACATTCCTCATAAAAGCTATATTTGCTAATAGTTTCAAAAGTTTACCTCACAATTATGCAATCCATAAGTAATCAGGAACTATGATTTACAAGTCAACTTGTTCGGTAATCCATGAATGAGTTTGACGATTTCATAAAAAGATAGGAGACATGTCATCCAAAAATTTGCCTCAGCCTAATAATATTAAAACAGACATATCTTAATTTATTTCTTCAGAGCAACACTAAAATGACAAAATTACTTCTGCAGAATCAACATAATAATCAATAAACAGCTTGCTCTGACTCTTGTTTCTCTGCTCCCTTCATCCTTGTCTAACTGTTGACATTTTTGTACATTATCAGATATAATGGATGAATATGTTGCATGCTAATGGACAGATCTATATTTCAGGAACTCACCACAAATGGTGTCAAAGCTTGTATCCAAGAACCCCTCCTGCTTTGCTCGAAAGTGAAGTAATTTATCTGCCACTTCAACTTCAGTGAGTGCTAAATTTAAGTGAAGTTCATCCTCTAGCCAAGCCCAAAATTCTGCTAGAGCTGCTGCATCTCTGTGGAAAGTACCATTCACATGAAATGTTTCATCCAAGAAGAACGACTTAGTTCAATGAAAGCCATCACAGGTAATGTTGGAAAAAGAAATAAAAAAGAAAATCACAAGTAAACCCTTTTTGTGTCTTATAATTAAGATGTAATAATGGATATTACAGAGTATTGTAGCCAGACAATAATACCAATGAATGAGTTAAATACTACCTACCTCCCAATTATATTAGACTATTCAGTTTAGAGCATAAGTCTGCGACGAAAGAGAGTTTTTAAGAAAATGGATCAGACAAAGAAATTAAAATCCACGTTCTCATTCATTCAATGTGAAAAAAATTGCTACTTCATTTGAAATTCTCACACTTAATGTGCAAGTTAGATAACTTCTTATAAAATCAGCTTGATTAGCATTCAATACAGGAGATACACCTTTATTTTAGGCTACAGCTGCAAAATTCACCAACAAATTGAAAGGTTAGACGGGTATAATAATTTGGATAGACCTAACCAGAGCTCTTGGCTGACAATTTATTTTTTCAGCCAGAGGCACAACCCTAATAAAGGAAATAATAATTTCTTCATCAGACAATGAAAAATAGAGTAACAAATAAGGGGTGAATAAGTACCTGAGATGAGCATTTTTCATTCCTTCAATTTCAGCATCATTTTTCAGAGCCTTTGCCATAGTAACAGGTGAAAACCTGTAGACCCCAAGGGAATTGTCGGTGCCCTTAGAAGACTTCACCAAAGATGCATCGCACGCAGCTCTGTAGGTGTTGACAATTGCAGCATTTACACTAGATGTGTCCAACCAAAGCTTGGATCCCTGCGCTGCCAAGCTGAATAAAAATGGTATTAAGAAAGTCACCCTTGATGATGGGCTGGCTTCACAAACTTTACTACTAAAAGAAAATCTTGACAAAACTATGTTCTGAAACAAGTAAAGCATGCCTTTTCACTTCGGAAAGAATTGCCTCATATGGCTTCAGCTCAACACCAGCAGCCAACAATTGCAGCATTACATCTGGTGTCACCTTGGAATTATCAATAAACAAGTTCGCACTATTAATTTCAACAACCAGATATGCATATGCGACAGGCGAGTGAGGAACATCATTTCCCCTCTGCAAAATAACAAAAAACAAAACATTTCAGGTGGACCAATAAGATAAATGAGGTTAGAAATAATTAGTAAAAAAAATCATTTAACGAAGAACAGAAATTTTAGTTGATTTATCGAAACAACCTGAAAGCTTGCACTGCTCATGGATTATACTTTACCAAGTTTAAAAGCCAGGCAATTTCATCCAACATAGAGATAACAATAGCGGTGGCACCAGCTTCAGCAACCTGAGATCTCAAGGAAGATAGCTTAGATGTGACATCGCTGCCAGCATACTTGATATCATGTACTCTGATAGGCTTTGTTGGGGGCAGTGGTCTCGACTCCTTCCAGATTTCATCCACCAGGTTAGACTCTGATAAGAACACCAAATCAAGAGTTCTTCGTGAAATTTTCTCCTTCAAATCCTCCGCTGCATCAAAAGAAAATAGAAACTGTTCCTATGTCAGAATGAAAGCAGCAAATATATATATATATATATATATATATATATAT
>JAVDBV010047909.1:0-34331 GCA_032619315.1 Piper longum
CTAGGGTACAAGCTTTCGAGCATCCAGATCGTACCACGTGGCAAGATATGAGCCATACACTCAACCCATTTATTTAAGAGATGTCCCTCGATTTTGAATGTTTCTACCATTATCGCCACCACCGATTTGGCTCGACGCCGACGAGACACCGTCTCTCATCCGGCCACGAGATCAATACGGATATGACCACTCATGGCTGGCTATTGGTCTATACCCACAATCACCATCGGCCCCGACGCATATGCCATCGGAGACCAAGTTTTTATCATTGTTTATCAATGTTGCGCCACTCTTTTGGCCATTTTCTAGTGTTGACGAGCTACCGTTGGCCGATCCGACCACCCTGACAACATCTCCTCCTCTAGATCTATATTTTGAAACCACCCATGACCACCGTTGTGGCCATGATCACCGCCGGTGAAGTCTTACCACCCGGCGGCGATCCGTCCCCTTTCCTGGCCGTTTTCTGCCTAGCCAGTGGCCAGACTCCACCGACCACTTATCACATGGCTCGTCTGAGCCGTGATCATCTCTGTCAAGTCAACTTAACCTATTTTTTTAGTTAACCCAGACTGGATTGGTTCAGCCGTTTTGGTTCGGTCTGGTTCACCTTGGTTTGGTCTGGTTAAGCTCATTTTCGGACTGTTTTTACACGTTTTCAGTAATTCGAGAACTTATATATAGTTTAGATGCATATTTACATGATTTAGCATGGTTGGATGTTATGATGATTTTTATTTATTTATTAATTTCTATTTATATATTTATCATATATGATAAATGTTTACATGATCATTTATTATTATTAACATTATATTTACTTATGAATATTAGTCTTATTATGTGTACTAAATTGTGTATATATACATATTCGTTATGTGTAAGTTATTATTTATTTGTATTTAATTATATATGTTTGTATTATATGACTATGATATTATTAATATTCATGATTACGAAGTATTAACTATTTATTTATTTATTGAATTATTATTTATTTATTTATTTATTATTTATTTATTTATTTTTTTACTAACACGAGTATATATGATATTTACTCGTGTTTGCCTGTGTATTTATATAGTATAATTATATTATTATTTTATAATTATAGTATTTTTTATGTTTATCTATTTATTATTTATCTAATTATTTATGAGTGTATTTTCTTGTTTACTTATTTATTTATTATTTATTACTATTATGTCTCGATTTTCATGCCATATGTTTAGTTATAGGTTTATTTGTACTTTTTTCTTTATTAGGTTGTATTGATGAAATGAGCATACACCATGAGCATGCATCATAAAAAGATGTTAGTATTTCACTTAGTAGTGGGTTCCGATATAGATTTTGAAGTCCGAGCTCGCCGTAGATATGCAGTTATGCTTGAAGCTTGGACCACATGTCAGTAAGACTCTCCCTCTCTTCTTGACTCATTGCGTGTAGAGTTTATTCGTGTTTTATACGTAAGACGGCATTGGCGGTGTCTTATCAGATACCTCTGATGTCTGGCCATTTAGTTGTATTTTTTACACATGTTAAATAAAACTATAAGGATGAGATCCCTTGTTGGTTTTCGAACTTAAGTTCTATAAATGTACGATACAAGTCTCTTCCCTAAACCTATAATATAAGTACACGTACATTTACAGATAAGAGAATGAGTAGTACAGAGATATGTATGAACCGCACTAGTACTCCTTCAAACCCTAAGGTAGTGCAGTGTATGAGGGTACTGTATAATGAAACACATTTCTAGAATTTTTGGCATTAACTTAACTATTGTTTTTACTACTCGAGTATCGTGGCGGGTGATACGGAAGGTGTGAGGGCGGAAGCGGTGAATGTATGAATATGATTATGAGATGCGCATGTGAGCCGACATTTGCTTAAGTATGTTTATTTACCTCCCAATGTCAGGCATTCTTGAAGTTTCATATGTTTTTATGTGTAATGGAATACCTATTTGCCAGTTTGTATTATTTATTTTTTGGACCATTAATATTCGTTACTGACGTTTTTCATATAATATATATAGGTCTTGCAATCTTAAGTTGACTATGGTGGAAGGACAGATAAATTCTACACACACTTGAGCTTTGTGTAATTATTTGCTTTCTTACTTTTATTTATGTTCAATGTGTTTTAACATGTATTTAATAATATCTTCCATTCTCATGACACCAAGAAGGTTGTTTCGATCTATTTTATCGATCAAGTCGTACCGACCGACAACTTTAAACATGAGTCGACTCGATCTCAACATTCATGATTTGGTTTTTAAGTCAATCGAAATCGGCGTGTTACACCATGAGAGTCATGTGTGCCCAAGTATATGATGAAAACGCCAGTAAGACAATAGAATGAGTTATCAAAATATATGAGAGTATACCAGTTTTTTATTTATTTATTTTAATTAAATCATAAAATTATTTTTAGGCCAAATAACGTATTAGGATGAGCTACGGGTAGTTTAAATAGGTTATTAGTTGTAGAGCATGTTATTGATGTGTATTATATTTTTTGGGATTTGTTTTCCTATTCTATAGATTTTTAGAATTATTACGAGTTAGTATTATTTTTGACTTGAGTCGGAGTCCAAATTTTAATTACGAGACAACCATTCATTTTTCTCACTGACCATTCGTTTTTTTCACCTAACCATTCGTTTTTCTCATACTGACATCTATATATTCCACATTTCTAACACTGTCACCATTCATCCTTCTCTCCCAACTTCCTTCTTCTTTTTCTTCCTTCCATCTTCTCCCCAATCCTCACTCGAGCCGGCCACAACATTGTCGCCATTGTCTTGTGATTGACGATTAGGTATATAATTTTATTCGATTTAATTATTAAAATTAATTTTTATTAGCACAACATGCCAGGATTTATTAATTATTGTGATGAATGCCTGATTATGGTTGAAGTGATGAATTGCACGATTTAATTGATAGTGAATGATTATTAGTGATCTAATTAAGTAAAGTAAATCTGAGCATGCTAACTGACTACAGCGTAACTTAGAAAAATATAATAAAATTGGTTTGACTTAGTGTTATTTCTACACTGATGATTGTTTGACTGTTAGATAATGATTACATTGTATGTGTGATGTTCATGTTAAGTTGATGCATCAATTAGTTAGCGGGCGTTAGCTTCTAGATTTGATGTGTAGGTACGGAATAGGAGCTCGCTACTTAAGCGCGTGGATATGCTTGGAGCTTCTACCAGGTCCGTTTAGGACTCACCCTTAATTTATTGCTCTATTCTATTGTGATTTATTTTTAAAAATTGTAGGACGAGTTGAGTGGTATTTTATTGGAACCCACTTAGCTTCGGCCATTTAGCCGATTGTATCTCCGGATTATTAACCCTCGAGGATGAGATCCCTTAGTATGTTTTTAAAAACAATATCCACCACAAGATGCCTTCAGGCCATATTATATTTAATTCCCTATCCAAGCCTATATATATATTTTCGCGTTTTCAGTGAGATGTGTAACCAAGGAAATTCAACAACCACACTACGTGAGCCGACGCATACTACTTAAAGTGGGCTCTGGAACTAGTGAGCGTCCACTCCATTCCTGAAGGATCCTGATAACTCCACCTTTGAGTTCCTCAAACCCGGAGAAATGTGGAGGTTTACGGGTACTGCTGTGCAGCGCATATCTAGACTTGTGGTAAAAAAGGGTACTGAATGCACTTGTCTGAGAGTACTCGGCCTGTACTCAGAGCCAAGAGTAATACTGAGGATGTAGATGGGGGAATAGAAAAGAATGAATTTTTTACGCAAGATATAGATGAAATAACCAAGGAAAGAGATTATTATGAAAAGAGAATGATATGAAAAGAGGACGTTGCTGACCCGAGGGCGACGGTTCTCATTAGGGCCCTTGTGAGAATTCTTAAGGAAGCATATGAAGTTTTTATTCAAGAGGAGGGTCTGCTCTCTTGTGATAATTTGATAGCTCTCTTGTGTCAATTTGATGTTAGTTATTTTCTGGACGGACTGCGGAAGAGTAGTAAAGTCGTTGCACACATGTACCTGTCTGGAAATGATGATTTAGAAGCTAAGCTGTGTGAATGATGAGATTGTTTTAGATTACACTGTGAAATACTATGAACGTTTAGCCTTTGAAACGAAGAATGAAAGTCAAATAAAATTGTTATGTTTTGAGATCATATTGATATGAATATTTATTATTGTCATAGATAGATTGGCCCTATTGCACTTTTATTAATTGGGTTTTTATTTTTATTATATAAATATATATTATTTATCGTTGACAGGGTGACCCCTATTGTACTTTTAGGGGAGATTTGTCCGTTTCGCTTTCAAAATTAAATATATTTTTTAAACTTTTCGTTTTTTGTTTTCTCCGTGTACTTGTTTGCATATTATGGTATGCATGTAGGACAATGTTAGAACCCAAGTATCTCATTCATACTTTGCATGTTACATCTTTGTCTTAAGATGTCGAGGACAGATCCAAATCGGCTTAACCGTATAAAGTAGATTAGCGAACAGTTTGGTTGTCAATGACATTTCTAGGTTGGTTAACGGGTGAACCAAAACAAGGTGGTACATATATAGATTGTCATGTGTTCTTATATTATAGGAAAATATAAGAATTTAATATATTGTCATGTGTTTTCATTTAATAGGAAAACCTATATATTACCATAATCATTAACAAAATAATGATTATCATATCAGATTTATAGCTAGTATAGTGTATATTTATTTCAACCAATCAAAATGGGTTCAACCACATTCTAAAATTATGAAGTCAAATATGTTATTAAATGTTAAAAAAGTACTTCCTCATATATATTTTATTAAATACCTGTTATAATATTTCTATATATTCTCATATAATAATAGAAAATTGTGGAAAAACTAGAATTTAATATATTGTCATATGTTTTCATATAAAAAGAAAGCCTATACAGTACTACAAATTTTGAATCAGTGATTAATTATTCTTTCGATTTAAACTAATTCTAGGAAATAACACCAATATTTACTCTCGACATGACTTGCAAGTATTTCATGACTTTGTAAATATAAATATCACTTATATAGCTACTACCAATTAATAAAAAAATATGCCAATAGATTAGTTTAATATATTCCCATATAATAAAAAATCATGTATATTATTGGAAAATTAGGATTTAATATTTTTCATATAATCTCATAAATAATAGAAACTTCTGTAGACCATAAGAAAACTAGGAAAAGAACATCTATATATGTATTGTCGATACTTCTAGACACTTCACAACTTTGGAGTAGGAAAAAATCCTAATAACATAAACATCAACAATTAATAAGGTATCTTAAGCTTACATCTCTATGTTGACAACATTGCCTTTAAGATTGAATGTTTAAAAATCTTGGATGTTTTTCTATATATTTTGATATGTATAATTTTAAATAGGATGTTCCCCTAATGTTGGTTTGAAAATACAGAGTTTGGAGTTGGTCAGGTACTTTAAAATTTTATATTTTAATTTTTTTGAGTATGATGAGACTTATTCAAAGAATGTGTTTGGAATAAATATTGTGAAGTAAATGTAAAATAACGAACTTGGAAAGTTTCATCAAGTTTCATGAATTTTTTTTTAAAATCTCATAAAAAGAAGATGGATAAAGTGGGGAATTTTTTTTGTTGTGTTTTGGAACAACCATGGTTGCCAGATTGTGAAAGTGGAACATTTTCATTAAAATTGATAAATAAAGGATTTTTTTGATAAAGATTGATAAATAAAGGATTGAATTGGCAAAAAAAATCAACAATGACCCTGTTCTAAAAAAACTTCGATTAGAGGTTAAAAATAATTGGATTAAAATAAGATATACAATGTAATAAAAACTATAACTAGACTAATTTAATTTTATAAACCACCTCAAATAAATATCAGCTAGCGCAACACGCGAGTATCAACCTAGTTTAATTAAGATATTAGTTGAGCCCAACAAAATAGCTTAGCTTGATTATAACCCAATAAATAATAAGTCCCTAACATTTAGTAGTAACTTGTCGGTAGTATTAAGTATCAATATATACTCGTAATTTAGTTTTGGTAAGTAAGATAAGTTATATTTGATATATTTCACTTTGGGAAAAAAATAATTTAGTAGGGTAAGCATAGTTATTGCTATTATTAAATAAGTTAAATAGTTAATAGTTAAGTTCTAGTAATACTTTCTTGCAAGTAATCATGATGGTATAAAATTTATTTACTCATACAAACAATATGACATAAAAAATACTTACAAGTCAAGTTGAGCTGAATATTATATTAGTACCAATATATTGAGTTTGAGTTTTAAGCAAAAAAGAGCTGAACACTCTTTAATTCAAAACCTATTCACAGATCAATGAGTTATCTATTTTTAATCGAATATTTTTTTAAGTACAAAATTAACAAGTACGAGTTTATGCTGAACTGAGTCGATACAAAATGCTCGCAAGTTGGCTTAATGTATCCCTAAAAATTACTAAATAATTAAACAAAAAAATGCTAATTAAGCCTTTCAAAAAGAAAAGGAAAAAAATGATGCCAAGCAGTAAATCCACAACAGAAAAGGCAATGAATTTACACATCGAAAACAAAAAGCTAACAATCTAAAGAAAGCATCCAGTTCTACATAACTAACGCGACATCAAATTCTTCCCTATTAAGTTATATGCAAAGAACGCTTAGAGATATCATAGTTCAACAGTGGAGAAGAGAGGAGACCGACGACTGTCGCCAAGGTGAGGGAGTGCAAAGGGAGATATTAATGGAGCACCAGCGAGTTGGGGACAATGAGAGAGATGGCCGGGATTGGCAGATGAGTTAATATTATCTAAAGTTAAAATTTTATTTTATAGTCAATTGAATCAAGTTTACTTTTTGAGTTTAATTTGAACTATGAACGAGTACCATGAATTATTTTGTTCAATAATTCTTCAGAGACGGCCAAAAGAGAAAAGAATGGAATGTGTTCAATGAATGAATAAGACTTGAGGAGTGATTCATGATATATGCAATGGCCACCTAGAACAGAATATTGCCATTTGAATTATATGCTGGAAACAAATTAAGTAGACACTGGCTTTTGGTAGATTGCTTAAATACAGTCTTCCAATTGTCTCTGTGTCATCCGAAAGTCCGTGAAGGGAATGTCGTTGTGCTAAGACTGATTACTGATGCTTCAAATATAGAATTTTGTTTGGGAATTCTGTGCTAAGACTGATTATTGATGCCTTTTTCACGTAGGTTATATGCGTACGGATAAATTTGGATCGGATATAAATCGAAATATGATCGTATTTAAATTTGACCCGATCTTGAAAATCTGAACCCAACTTTATTTATCACATTAGCATCTGACTCGAATTCACATAACCAATATCTGGCCCGAATCCTACTTGATTAACTAAAGTAATATAAATAATGTAAATTTTAATATAAAAATATATTAAAAATAATTTAAAAATATTATTTTTAAATTTTTTAAAAAAATATAATTTATAAAATATCACTTATTACTAATTGGATTACCACAAATCTATATCTGATTTAAATATTTTTGATAAAATTATATATTTAAAAAGTCCAAACTCGAATTTAATCTGAAATTATTTTAGATAAACGCATAAACGGTTGGATTGGGATTGGATTCATAGACACAGAACATTTGAATCAGTCCCTATACATACATACACATACTAGTTCCACTTCCCCCTTAACCACTCCTGTCCTTTCATTGACAAGGGCGAAACATAGTTAAAGGTTGTTATCAGATATTTTAAAGAGAAAAATTAATAACAGCAATATGACCGATTACAAATGTAACAATATTAATAACATTATAATTAAGTCATCCATCTCAATTACGAGTGATATTTTTTTTATTACTTGGAATTTTTTTTTATTATGTCAATCTTTTATCTTTAAGAGGCTTTTGTAAGAACGAAAAATACACGCACAGTTACATATAATTTGAAAAATGCATTCATTTACACGAGCCACTTTTTTATTAATATATATATATATATATATATATATATATTATTCTAAGTGGTTAATTTTTCATTGTCCCATATTACATCGATACAATTAGGTAAGTTGTAAATGTCATATGATTTTGTTTTAGACGTAAATATATATATATATATATATATATATATATATATATATATATATATATTATTCATGTTAGTAAAAAAACATCAACCCATCGCATGATAAACCATGCACATAATTTCACTCTTTCCTCGGCCTGCATTACTATACCGTTCCAGAAACGTGCATATAATACTAAGTGTGAATTTGTAATTTCTTTTGCAGTGAACACTAATACAGTATTGGTCGGTGATGGAGGATTTCATGAAGAAGGGGAGCCTACACTTTCTCCCTTACCTTATATAATAAGCAGTGGACCTCCTACATAACACCAGTAAATAATGCGGAGCGTTGCTTGTAATACTATGAATAAATGGAAATAATGCTTCTTTGAATAAAATATCCTAGCAAATCCTTCGTTTCAGCCTGTCGAATTTGTTTTCAAAGTACCGCTTTACACATATCATTTGTGCATGGCAAAATCATATTGGTCGCGCAATCATAATTTGACTACAAGGCATCAGCGATGATAAAATCCATCCCTGATATGAAAGAAATTTAACCGACAAAGAAAACAAATGCATGCAATTTAACCGACAAAGGAGCGAGCATAGAAATTGAATAAACAAAAAAAATTAAAAGTGGATGACGATCAACTACATCCCCAATATTGATCACAAATTCAACGGTAGCAGAAAACAGTTAACGCGGCTAGCCTTAAATTGTCACAAAACGGTTTACACGGCCGATTTTCAAAAGTTAGAATTGGCTTACTCGGCTTAACTCGGCCGAGTTTGATACTGATTTATCCCATTCTATTAGAATAAGCATTTTTAATACGGAAAGCTTCCGAACCTAGGTGAGTCAGCCAAATTAGACTGGTTCAGACAAAGTGAAATTTGTTCGAGTCAAATTTTCAAACCGTCTAATTTTTCTTTTTGTCCGCTATTATGCTCACTGGGCAAGGTGACGTGGCTTTCAGAGCTTATTTGAGCGATATATTCTAATCATATAGATAAATATTCATGAAATAATGTGACAGACTCCACTTTTTAAAAATATACCCTAATTAAATTAGAAGATAAATAATTCCAATGTTATAAATAAATTCTAATAGAATAAAGAGATAAACTCCTACTTTTAAAGATTGACTCTAATTAAATAAGAAGATAAATTATAATTATTTGATTTAGTTTCTTTTATTTTTATTCCATTTTGATTAATCTAATTTCCTATTTTTATTATAGCAACTTTGTGTTGCCTTTTTATTTGCACCATACCTTACACTTAATTGTTTTCCCTAAAAAAATATACTGTTCATACCTGCCCTCTTGACATAACTTAGAATTTGATAACCAGGTCGATATTCCAAACAATTTTCCTTTAGCGCAGAATTTTGAAAACTGAATTTTAAGACGAAATTGAGTTAGAAACAAAAATATGGAATACAGATGTATAATTCAATGTACCTGAAAATTTAAGTTTAGTTTGATTATGTGTCATTTTTCTATCTTCTATCTAGCTAGCTTATAAATTAAAATTTACTCATTAGAAACCTACGTAAATATAACAAGAACATTTTTTTCCTCAATATATGTCAACCAGATTTCTTCGGATATAGACGTACAAGGCAGGGTTGGGCACGAGCCATGCTAGCTTGCGAGTTTATGTGACTTGACTCGGCTCTACTCGAACTCGATCAATTTTAAACTTGGTTCAAAACTCGATATCAAAAAAGCCGACTCCACTCGATTATGATCGAGTTGGTTTTGAGTTATACCAAACTCGAATCTATTCAACTAAAAGAAAACTCGATTCAACTTAAAATTTGGCTTGAACTAACAAGACATCTAATATAAGCCATTAATATTTCTTTTATTTTAACAATATATGGATAATATAACATTTCAAATGATAATTTGGTATAAAACATTTTAAGTTGAAACAATCTAACAGTTATTATATGGCCAACAATTAGAGAGAATACCACTTACCTTCTTATAATAAAAACTAATTAAAATGTATTACACGTTTAAATAAAAAATTGATAATGTTGGACCGTGATATTCCTGCAATTTTATTAACAAAATTAGAGTTTTTAATATCTTATGTTCAAGAGAGCAAAATAGATCTTCAAGCTTATAATGATGAAACTCGAATAGAACTGATGATCGACTCAAACTCAATCAAGCTCGACTAGAAACTCAAACTAAAATAACTTGACTCAAACCATATAACTCGAAACTTAATTACTATGTCAAACGAGCCAATCTTGAATTGGGCAAAACTCGACTCGGCTCGTCTAGTGCCTAGCCCTATGCTTTGCAAGATGGAACTGATTGCACTTTGTAATTAGGGCTTACTTAATTATTACTGTCTTAATGAGCTAAATTAATTATGTTCCTTTCCAAGGACCACTAAGAAGGCAGAAGAAATGTTAATTTACTCTTATAGCTCAATCTATTTAGGAGCACTAAGCGAGCGAGCGAGACTCTTATAGCTCAATCTATTTAGGAGCACTAAGCGAGCGAGCGAGCCGAGCTCAACTTGTGTTCGTGCACGGTTCGAATAGTTTGAAGATCGTTCGAACTCGATACAAGATCGAAGGATTTTTAAACATACATGCTCAAGCTCGACTTGAATATTTTTTATGTGCTCGAGCTTGACTCGAACTCGAATAAAAGTCGTACCTCAATTAAAAACTATTTTTTATGTGCTCGAGCTTGACTCGAACTCGAATAAAAGTCGTACCTCAATTAAAAACGTGTAGTTGGCTTGGCATGATTTGAACCCACAACCTTAATCAAGGGTCAAGGACTTGAACATGCACCATCTCAACTATCTTACTTCTTTGCTAGTCTATTGTAGATAAATAAATATAACTAGTTATTATTAAACTTATTAGTATATGTGTGTGTGTGTGTGTGTGTGTATATATATATATTATTTTATCAAGTCGAACTATGAGTCGAGTTCATGTCGAGTTCGAATTATAACCGAGTTAAGTCGAGTCGAACACGACCTTGCTCAAACTCGGCTCGTAGGATTTGAGTTCGATGCAAGTTTAAGTTTGAGTTCAAGGATTTAAATGTCGAGTTTCGAGTTGAGTCGAATTGAGCCGAACACCAAATCTTCACGAGCTGGCTCGCTCAATTAGCAGTCCTAAATCTATTAATATTTCCCAAAAGCTCAAGTCCAACTTTGTTAAAGAACTTAATAGCCTTAAATTCATTCCGCTTAGAGAAATTATATAAATAAGCTCTTCCTAAACACTATATATATTATGCAGAGAATTTATATATGTATGTATATATATATATATATATATATATATATATATATATATTTCCACTGTTAATTATATGCATTTAAAAATCATTCTCTCAATGGCTGGTTGAAGTCCTATTCAATTTTAATTACATGTCAAGTGGCTTGAAAAAATGTTATATTGTTGAAATTTTTAAAGAAGAAAAGCAGAAATTTAATATAGTATGAATCTGAACTTCATTTGTCAACTCATCATCGCTATAAATCATGCACGAAATGGATGTTCTTGAAGCACAACAAAGTTTACAAATTATAATTAGCCGTATCTCTTATATTTGCCAAGCTAGTTCACAATTAACAATACTCCAAAAATGAAGGCCACCACTTTTCCCTGGGTGGCTTGTCTTCTTGGTTGTTTGCTCATGCTCTCAAGCCATGTAGAGAATTTAAATGTCGAGTTCAAGGATTTAAATGTCGAGTTTCGAGTTGAGTCGAACCGAGCCGAACGCCAAATGCTCACGAGCTGGCTCGCTCAATTAGCAGTCCTAAATCTATTAATATTTCCCAAAAGCTCAAGTCCAACTTTGTTAGAGAACTTAATAGGCTCAAATTCATTCCGCTAAGAGAAATTATATAAATAAGCTCTTCCTAAACACTATATATATTATGTAGAGAATTTATATATGTGTGTATATATATATATATATACATATTTCAACTGTTAAATATATGTATTTAAAAATCATTCTCTCGATGACTGGTTGAAGTCCTATTCAATTTTAATTACATGTCAAGTGGCTTGAAAAAATGTCATATTGTTGAAATTTTTAAAGAAGAAAAGCAGAAATTTAATATAGTATGAATCTGAACTTCATTTGTCAACTCATCATCGCTATAAATCACGCACGAAATGGATGTTCTTGAAGCACAACAGAGTTTAAAAATTATAATTAGCCCTATCTCTTATATTTACCACGCTAGTACAAAATTAACAATACTCCAAAAATGAAGGCCACCACTTTTCCCTGGGTGGCTTGTCTTCTTGGTTGTATGCTCCTGCTCTCAAGCCATGCAGAGAATGCATTGGTCAACGCACTTCCCTGCTTGAGATTGGCGAGACAACTGAGACCATGCACGAAGGACCTGCTGTATGGCGGGTCTATCTCAGAAGTGTGTTGTGAAGAGCTTGGTGATATCATCTCCGAGGTAGACTCCAGAAGAGAACAGCAGAGATTGATATGCTGCATGGAGGTGGCCATCTTGGATAGGAAGCCTTATGCAGACAAAGTCCAATACCTCCTCCAGAGGTGCAACATAGCACTTCCGTATGAAACTGGCACACGGTGCACCAGGTAGTTACGTCAGCGAAAAGATTTGTATGCATCTTACAAATTAAATACAAATAGATATATGATCTCTTATAATTTTCCATCAATCAGTTTGCTTCCCTTCGAGGTAGAAAAATCATTGAATTGTTTTTTTTTTTGCTTGAGAAGGCATTATTGAAGTAAAAGTTTTAAATACCATGATAGTTCATTACCTTATCAATGCCGCCCGGTGCATACTATATTTATTTCAATCAGGTCAAGCCGGATTTTAAAATAATTAATAAAATATTTGTTAGAATTAAAAAAAAAAATTTGTGATCAAATATTTTATTAAATAAACTGGGTTTTTGGCATAGTTTTAGATTGTAAAACTGAAGACAAATTAAAATGGTATGAGGGCCTAAAACCGCACAAGATTTAAAGAGGTTCGAAGTATACCAGGTACGTGGTAACAGCTAGTATATGATTTAAACATTAATTTCAATTTTTGTTTTGCAGGCTTTGGTGATGCATTATGGAGTAAATTAAGAAAGTGGAATATTCAGCTTGTATGCCTCAAGCTAGCTAGAATAAGCACTGCATCCTTTATTAGCTATTTTCACAAATAAGCACTGCTTCATAACAGCATATAAATATTGTGTACTGGTGCCGCTTGCAAGACTCTATATAATAAAAATTCATCTTCAAAATATTAAATCACAACAATTGACGTTTTAGAAATAGAATTCTTGATGACTCAAAATGAAATTAACATGGCTAAATAATACATATGGTTAATTATTTTACATAAGCAAACTCGCCAAGAAAGGGCGCCTACAGTTTGCCAATGTCAAGGAGTCAATAACCAAGAAATAATCACGATTTTTTGCAAAATCTTCTTGTTGGAATTTAAAAGGAAACTAGCAAAAAAAGAGAAGTGGAAGAGAGAAAGGGGCTCAATTTATTTTCATGTGGAGCTCTTAGCATAGAGAAATTAACCTTAATCATGGGTGTAACACTCCATCTTCACATTGCTCAAAAAATATTTTTTTATTTAAAAATAAAAAGAAAAAAAAAAAGAAAGAAAGAAAGAAAAACCTATTTTCCGCCTTAACATTGGGTAATAAATGAGAATACATATCCTTATCCTTGCTTCTAACAGTGTCTATTTCTCTAACCTACAATCATCTAAATCATTTCAATTATTCACAAAAAGAAGTTTCTTCTTCAAAGTGGGGTAAATAGAGTCGGATGTATCAATGAATTAGAAGGAATATATTATAAGCATTCTAAAATTCCTTGGTCATTGTATCTTCAAGTACATAGAGGACACCAAATGTACATTGAAGTCAGCAATCTTTTCAATTTGCCTAATCTAAATTTTCAATGGCTTTTAGATTTTCTCTTCTAATTTATTTATGATTATTGGATAGTTTAGCAATTTGTATCCCATACTTTCCGCACTTGATTTCATCACCAAAAAAATTTTAAAAATACATTTTACGCCTTCATTTATACCAACCCGGATGAGTCAATAAAACAGATTTTTATTGTCTGTTTTTTTTTTTTGGCTTTCACATCTAAATATAAGTTGCAAAAACAGAGTGGCAAATTTTGAAAAAAAATATAAAATATTGTCCCCAAAAATAATCTTGATTTGGTTTAACCAGATTTTATAATTATGAATTAAATATTTTATTAGACATTACAAACATTTTTACGATCAATACATTTAATTTAGGAAAATTTCAAATTAAAAAACCGGGTACAATGGTCTAAACAATACCCAATTAGAAAGCGGTACACAACAAAACTGGGATGGACTGCCAACACAATTTCGCCTTTGTGATACAATGCTAGGCTACATTCAAAAGAATGACAACGTTGAGTTCAATACCTTCCAAAACCTTCACTTGGCAAATGATCAATTAGCCACAAACTATCTGTGATGACTCAACTAACAGTTGAACCTTCGCTTGCCAGTTTAGAAGCGTCCATGGCTTCTTTCAGTTTTCTACCTAATGCCAGCGCAAGAGGTGTAGCAGCATTTCCTATCTGTCTGTGCTTGTTTACAATGTTACCACAAACCTTGTAACTATCAGGGATGCCCTTCATGAAGACAAAACAGTTCAAACACGAGTTTAAGAACAATCACGAAATGCGAAACAAGAAGCACGGCAATTGAAAGGAAGCACAGACTGTAGGTAAATGGCAGACGAACATACTTGCGACCGTGCACACTCTCTAACAGTCAGTATCCTGTCCTGATCAGGATGAAATCACATGCGAACTTTGCCCATAGGCTGTGGATCTGTAATGGATGTAGGAAAATTCCCCTCCCAGTCCAATCGACCAAAGAGTCCCTTCCCTTGACTGTGCCCTTTGGCAGTGTTGGGGAGGCACCAAGGGATCAAATCTACCATCTGCCCAGTTGATAATTTCACCTGACAATTGAAACCAACATCAGCTATCTCTATGTAGTGTATAAAAAATTTCTTTATAGTTCTCAAGAATATAGATGGTAAATAACATTTTCGTCCAGTAGGTCATGCTAATCAGCAACCGGTCGTTTTGGGATTTTTTGGCATCTGATCAAGTTAAGCTCGTTCATTTCTTTTGAGATGTGATCAGTTAAAATAATTATGCTCCCTCGAATCTGTTTCTGGAACCATGACACTGCATTCTGCCTGTACTGTCAGAGAAATGTACAAAAATCGTTAAGAAGAACAGGGGCGTTGACGTTGAATTAATGAGATATGAACTAAATCTAATTAGACTTGGTTCTATTGGTTAATGTATAAAACTTATTGCCGCGTTTTCATCACTGATATCGGCCCCTTATTGTATCAAAATAAATAGACAAACTATATTATATGTACAGAAACCAAAATGGGAGGTTTGGCTTTCTTTATTGTAGTTAATTTTGGAGCCACATTGACATGAAATATATACAAGAACTATGTTAACTAATAAGTGTCAAAGTAAAAATATATATGTAAGTCCTTATTCTTATTGCGAATAAAAATTGTTCCTCTCATTAATATTCCTAATTACAACTCACCTCATTATCCTTGATAAAATTTCTAATATTACTATTTCACATTCTGCACGTAAATTTAAAATTATATCAATCACCATTGTATTAATTGTTTTTAAATAATTTTAATACATTAATAACTTAAAATTGTCATTTTATAATTATTGTTAGACAATTCTCAAATTGATAAATACTTCCACCCAAATCAAAATACCTACTATATTAATATTATTAATATTTTAATATAAAACAAACTCACTAAATAAGTTAAAAAAATAAAATAAATTTAAAATATGACAACTCGCACATTGTACGGGAAATTCATATTTGACTAGTTAATGTTTATTGATTACTTTGACCCTTGAAATTTGATTGCATTACTATGTGTTGATTTAATTATGTTGAGAAAAGTCCCTAAAATTGGAGATCAACAACATCGAACACAAGTTATGAAAAAATAATGTCTAAAAAATAACTGATAAAACAAAACCAAAAGAACATAGATTTAAAATGGAAACCCTCCTTCTATCGAGAGTCAAAAATCACGGGATAACAACGAACAATTTACTAATTCAACCGAACATTATAGCCGTCAAAAATATAGAAATGTAAAAGAAGATTACCCATCCAACTTATACTATTGAAATTACAAAATTTCTCTATCTCAATACCCGTATAAGATTATACTGCTAAATAATATTGATCCATCTCCTTATCTCTATATCCCTATTCTTTTTGTCTTCTCTTGTCTTGTCCTATCATGTCTCTTACATCATATCTCTTGTCTTGTCCTGTCGTTAGAATGAGGCAAATGAGTTTCTATTTATAAAAAAGCTTTAAAACTCATCATCTTCCATAGAACAACAAACAGTCATCTTTGTTTAGTATCCCGAGATTTCTTTAATATTTCAAGTATGACAATGAGCTACATGTAATTAACATTCATAATAACAAATATTAATAATTTCTCACTTGGAATCCGATTGGAAGACTCCAGTCTAAATTCTTTCTCCACTTGTTCATCGCTTAAGTCCTCCTACATGTTAGTGCAAGATCACCAAAGTTGACCAAAAACTCAACTTTTGTCCCTTCGTCATTGGCTAAGGATAGATTTCAATCTCGATTGAAATTTTGTTTATACTTATCGGTAAATCCCCCCAAGCATATCATTCGGCTCATATTGGCTGCATGGTCGAACCCACTTAGTTTGACCCAACCAGTCTCGGCCAGCAGTCTACTCTCTCGACGCTTCCAGTAAACTGTGTGCTCCAAGTACTAGCAGCAACTCCACCCAAATACCATAATCCCGGTAATTTGCTCAGTCACGTCAATGCACCCGTGCTCACCCACGTACTGCTACGCTGCTCGTCTCGGTACACCCGGTATTTATATCAGTACGCTTGGTCCATTAACCTCACTCCGCCGATATGCACGCATGCAACTGCTCGGCCCGGTGTTCGATCATCACACCCCTTGAACTGCTACCTGGAGCCCGTCACGACTTCGAGGTTTCCTCCTACTGATATACCAACATGCTCAATATAATTACCGATCATAATGTCAATACGCCCCATCGAGTACCGGTACTTTGCTCGTTCCAAATCCTAGAACTCGCAAGTACGTCTTGGTCACCCAACACACTCCATGCACCACAGCTTGATCTTTGCCTCCAACTTTAACACGGATTAATACTGGTAAGTTGTTTCCACCACTTGGATAGCATCGACTATCAGTCTTGGACGCGGAATAACTAGGAACAACCGCCAAACCCTAGCTCCCGATGCGTCCCACAGACTAGACCTGTAACGGTCCTCCCCCACCCATGAGACCTAATGTCCTCATTGGAAGGTTTAGCCCTGCCCGGTACTTCTTGATCTTGCTCTCTAATTGCCACAAGTCCCTTTCCTTTTCCTAGCTAGCCTCCCCTCTCGATTCCCCCTTTCACTTGATAAGACACTCCATCCGCTCCTTTGAAGTCCCCAGGCTGTCGTGCCTATACTCCAAAATCCTCCCTACCTTTTTCCTAAATTGATACCCGACATTAAGGGAAGCTCTCTTCGGACGAGCTCTCCTCGAACTGACCATGACATGAAAACTGGGTGAAGCTTGTACCTTTGTACCTTCTTTACCTCACAAGGACCATCGTACCTTTGCACCAATACTCGATGTACCTTGGTACATCTGATTTTCTCCCAAATCAATAGCATGAGGTTCAGCTTTACTTTTTCCCCCGTACTGAATGACAATGCCCTTGAGTCTAGTATATCTCTTTATTCTACTTGTTGCATCAGCCAATGAATTGGTAGATCTCGTATTCCAAAACCCTTTGATAATTCCATCCTCATAATTTCAACCCTCGTGACCTACATCAAGTCTAACCAATATAGAACCATTCTAGGCAGGCCTAGGGACACACTTAATGCGAGACATCAAAAGGTCTCCCTAATTTTTAAGCCATTTTCTTTTTGTCTGCTAATTCAAGGCCCATTAGACCTTCTAACTACATATAGACCAGAAGCATAACCCAAATAATTTCTTGGTAGCAACTAAATGCTACAGAGTCAGAAATTACATTTATTCAGTTCATCAATGGCCTGTTTAAAGACCTTTAGTCCAAGTACAAGTTTGTTACAGAATTTACCCTATATATACACATTTTCAAGGAATTCACTAATTAACCATTTAAAAACAATTTATTAGCTTTAATTTTGGAAGAAAATGCTACAAGGACCACGAAGAGGGTACAAATATATGTATATATAATATAATCTACAGCAAGCATGTTAATTAAATACTTAAACTCTACTTATCCAATTTATGAAGAAGATACTCACCACCAAAAGTAAACCCGTTTGGTTACATAAATCTTGTCCACTTTAAGCAATAAATGTAAATGAGAAAAATATCTCATCAAATGTCACTAAATGTGAACTTTATGCACAAGCTGATCTTGCTACTACATAAAGATCAACATATGACACACAGTTTAGCCACTTATAATCCATTTGTTATGGCGAAAGAAAAAATGGTTGCAAGCAGTGGTATTCATAGGATTGAAAGCATCATATTATGTGTGGTTTTGCTTGCATGCAACTGCTATGGAAATCACGACTGTGAACATGTGAGGGTTGAATTGAAGCCAAAACAGGCAATTCTCTATTACTGAGGTGCATTGGGCCTAATGTATAATGTAATGGGCTTACGTCATTCTTGAGTCGGATGTATCGAACAACTTAGAAGGAAATTATTATTTCCATTCTTGAATTCCTTGGTCATTGTATCTTCAAGTACCTAATCTACATTGAAGCCAGCATTCTTTTTAATGTGCCTAATCTAATTTTTCAATGGCTTTTAGATTTTTTCTTCCAATTTATTTATGATTATTGGATAGTTGAGCAATTTGTATCCCATATTTTCAGCACTTGATTTCATCACCAAAAAAATTTTAAAAATACATTTTACCCCTTCATTTATACCAGCCCGAATGAGTCAATAAAACAGATTAACTTTTATTGTCTGTTTATTTTATTTTTTTGCTTTCACATCTAAATATAAGGTGCAAAAACAAAGTGGCAAATTTTGAAGAAAAAAACAAAATATTTTCCCCAAAAATATCTTTTATTTGGTTTAACCAGATTTTATAATTATGAATAAAATATTTTGTTAAACATTACAAACATTTTTACGATCATTACATTTAATTTAGGAAAATTTCAAATTAAAAAACCGGGTACATAAAACTGTACAATGGTCTAAACAATACCCGATTAGAAAGGGGTACACAACAAAACTGGGATGGACTGCCAATACAATTTCGCCTTTTTGATACAATGCTAGGTTACATTCAAAAGAATGACGATGTAGAATTCAATACCTTCCAAAACCTTCACTTGGCAAATGATCAATTAGCCACAAACTATCTGTGATGACTCAACTAACAGTTGAACCTTCGCTTGCCAGTATACAAGCATCCATGGTTTCTTTCAGTTTTCTACCTCGTGCCAGCGCAAGAGGAGGTGGAACAGCATTTCCTATCTGTCTGTGCTTGTTTATAATGTTCCCACAAAACTTGTAACTATCAGGGAATCCCTGCATCAGGAGAAACAGTTCAAATACGAGCTTAAGAACAATCTCGAAATGCGAAACAAGAAGCACGGCAATTGAAAGGAAGCACAGACTGTAGGTAAATGGAAGATGAACATACTTGCGACCGTGCACACTCTCTAACAGTCAGTATCCTGTCCTGATCAGGATGAAAGCGCATGCCACTTTGCCCATAGGCTGTGGATCTCTAATGGATGTAGGAAAATTCCCCTCCCAGTCCAATCGACCAAAGAGTCCCTTCCATTGATTGTGCCTTTTGGCAGTGTTGGGGAGGCACCAAGGGATCAAATCTACCATCTGCCCAGTTGATAATTTCACCTGACAATTGAAACCAACATCGGCTATCTCAATGTAGTGTATAAAAAAATTTCTTTATAGTTCTCAGAGTGTAGATGGTAAATAACGTTTTCGTCCGGTAGGTCATGCCAATCAGCACCCGGTCCTTTTGGGATTTTTTGGCATCTGATCAAGTTAAGCTCATTCATTTCTTTGTAGATGTGATCAGTTAAAGTAATCATGCTTCCTCGAATCTGTTTCTGCAACCATGACACTGCATTCTGCCTGTACTGTCAGAGAAATGTACAAAAATCGTTATGAAGAACATGGGAGTTGACGTTGAATTAATGAGATATGAACTAAATCTAATTAGACTTGGTTCTATTGGTTAATGTATAAAACTTATTGCCGCGTTTTCATCACTGATATCGGCCCCTTATTGTATCAAAATAAATAGACAAATTATATTATATGTACTGAAACCAAAATGAGAGGTTTGGCTTTCTTTATTGTAGTTAATTTTGGAGCCACATTGACATGAAATATATACAGGAAATATGTTAACTAATAAGTGTAAATGTAAAAAATATATATATAGGTCCTCATTATTCTTATTGCGAATAAAAATGGTTCCTCTCATTGATATTCCTAATAAAGACTAGCCTCATTATCCTTGATAAAATTTCTAATATTACTCTTTCCAATCTGCATGTAAATTTAAAATTATATCAATCTCCATTGTATTAATTGTTTTTAAATAATTTTAATACATTAATTTAAAATTGTCATTTTATAATTATTGTCAGAAAAAACTCAAATAGATAAATACTTCCACGCAAATTCAAAAAACCTACTATATTAATAATTTTAATATTTTAATATAAAACAAACTCACTAAATATTTAAATCAATATAGAAAAATTAGTCGCTAGTATTTATGTTAAAAAAATAAAATAAATTTAAAATATGACAACTCGTGCACTGTACAGAAAATTCATTTTTGACTATTTAATGTTTATTGATCACTTTCACGCTTGAAATTTGATTACATTACTATGTGTTGATTCAACTAAACTAAAAAAAAAAATTATAAAGTTTCCTACTTATACTTTGAGGATGATTAAGAGCTAGCTTAGGCGCTCGTTGCCATAGCCGCTGAATCGAATAAAGAACTTGCATGTAAATATTAGATGAAATAAATATATTTTACACATGCATTTGCTCTTTAATTGATCTAGTGCAAGTAAAAGAGAAAAGAAAGAGAATCAGACGTGTATACTCCTTACCTTCCAATCTTGATTAGGCCATGTGTTTGGTATGTTCTTCCTCCCCCAACTCGATGACCAGCTCCTTCCCCTTCCCTAGCTTGCTCCCTTGTTTCACTAGCGCCATGGAGAAGACGTCTTGCTTGAGAAAACTTGCTGGAATGGAATGGAATGGTTGATGGAGATGATGGAAGAAGGAATTTGGGGATCTTCCTGAAAAGTAGGAAGACGATCAACAACTACAACTGAAAACTAAGAATTCAATTCATCAATTCATGCCAATTACAATCATTTGGTTCTCTTTTATACTCTGCTTTCTCCCTTCCAGCCCATCCCAACATCCTCCCGCCAGGCCCATTATCTTCAAACACTGGCAATTACAACTCTACCCTCCTTCACCTACTAAGTACATACTAGCGTTCTTCATTTGTGAGCACATAGAAGATGATGGGAGTGAAGCTGACCACTTACTCGCCATGGAGTTTCATAGAGTCCAATCAAGCACGGGGGAAGAACAACAGTTTCATAAGACAGCCCCAGGTAAATCATATCTCTGTTGGGCCAATTGCAATACTCGTTGAGATATTCGAGTATTGATTACTGTCTTTTGCTCCATGTAAGATTATACACTTCAGAGAACAAGACTCACTCACACCAAGTTTTGAAAAGACTCAAAAACATTAATCGGGGAATAAAGAGAGAGAAAGCTTCGTTACAAAACCTTTGTAGTAAAGGACGATATACTCAACATATATCCAACTATATATTTATGGACAATAGATATAAAAATATTGTCAAAATCAAAACAAAACGGGAGAATTATAATGAATAACAACCAATGCTGAATTTTTCAGTAAATCAAAGCACAATCATAAACCACAATTGTGTCTACCATGTTAAAAACTCAAATACACCAATTGTTAGGCCTTTTGGGCCCCCACCCAAGTTCCACCAATATTATTGGGCCCTTTGGGCCTCCAAAAGAGACTTTCAACAACTAAAGGAAACTCGCAATAAGTGTCACAGGCCTTTCTATTCCAAAAATTAACTCAAGGAATAAGGCTTTCACATTAGTCTATATACAAGTTACGAACAACTTATACGACCGATGTGGGACAAACCCAACAACTCCCCTTCACACCAATGATCGTCTAACACACTCTCCCCTTAAATCAGACGACAACCACTTGGCAAACTCCTCTCAAATAATCACACATGAAGGAAACAATAACAACAATCAGCGTAGGCCAACCCATGGCAAACTCCCCTCAAATCATCAAGTGGAAACATAAAGGAAACAACAACAACAATCGGCCACTTGGCTCTAATACCACTGTTAGGCCTTTTGGCCCCCCACCCAAATTCCACCAACACTATTGGGCCTTTGGGGCCTCCAAAATAGACTTTCAACAACCAAAGGAAACTCGTAATAGATGTCACGGGCCTTCTTATTCTAAAAGTTAATTAAAACAATAAGACTTTCCTATTAGCCTATATACAAGTCACCAACAACCTCTACGACCGATATGGGATAAACCCAACACTAATAACCCCTTTTCTTTTCAATAAAATGTGCATCATATGGTTATTTTTTGCATACTACGAGTCAATTCGTTTACTGCCACTTCTGTGTTCTATGGCTTGAGTGTTGGAGTAGGCCGAGTTTCCTCCATCAAATCTGTTGCAACCAAAATCTATCACAAACACCTAAAATATGAGATACCATAGTCACTCAAGACACCATCAGAAAGAGCTTACGTACAAAATTCAGGAGTTGGTTCGATTGCTGCACCTCATAAAATCTGTTCTGTATTCATGCACATGGATTGAACCATTCTTAAATACTAAATCAAGATTCCCAATGTTCTGGGGGCTTTTTCCCAATATGTATACATGGAATGTTCGTGTTAAAAAATTATTATTTTCTAATGTATAAAAAAGATTTTTTTCACACTTATTAATAAATTAATAAAAAGAAATTAAAAATTGTGCAATGATAAAAAGTAGGAAGCTCAACAATATACAACAAAAATAAAACAAATTATTATAATTTATCTTCTCATGATGCAATTAGAGTTTTTCTTTGAAAGTAGAATTTATCTTTAAGATATTTTATAATTATTATGGTATTTTTCATTATTTAATTATAATTTATAGTCAAAATTAGGGTATATTTCTAACAAAGCTAGTGCATGACGCAATGCCTTGCCTTTTTTTTATAAAATATCACTTATTTAGAAGCCTCATCTAATCCAAATGTTTTTACATGTAAAATATATGTTGATAGCCTGAACTCGTATTTGATTTCAATTAATAATTGGGGTCAAAGATCGAATTGGCTAATAATATTGTCAATAATCCTACTGATTTAAGAAGCTTGAACCAAACCAAAAATCATTTGGGCCTAACGCGGGAAGGGGAGATTAAAGAAGGCCCATTTCCAAGCATTTGCCATTTTTTTTGAAACCTTGGGGAAGGGAACGAAGCAACCGCCGGCCGAGCTTCCATGGCGGCCCTCGCGAAGGCCCTCCGCGGCGCCGCCGACGGCACCCGCCTCCTCACCCCAGCTTCCTTCTCTACCAAGACGAAGCGCTGGTCTCACCCGCCGAAGCCGCAATTGCCGCCGCCGAAGGAGGCGCCGCCTCGGCCGCCGGAGATGCCGTGGACGGAGGAGCTCGCGAACTCGGTCCGGCTCGCGGGGTTTCTGAAGATGCCGGTGCAGCTGGAGACCACCGCCGACGGGCGGCCGTGGGCGGTTAGCCTCCTCATGCAGGAGAAGTCCGAGTCTTCACCTCAGTTCTGGTAAGGCCAGTGAAGAGGCTGTAGTTATGTATCAGTGCTTGATTTTTTTTCTTTTTGCTTTGTGCGTGCGTGGAATGATCTTTGTTTTGCTTCTTATGCTTGCCAATTTGATGCCCGGGTAGATGACGAATAGTAGTGAAGTAGCTTCCCCTCCCCACCCCTCGCCTTTTTTCCCTGTTATAGGCACAAATTTCATTTTTGAAATGACATTTTTACTTAAAAAATAAAAAGCAATACCTGTTGAGCTGGGATTCATCAAATGAAGAAATTACTGATAGCTATGTCAAGAGAGGCTCTTGAGTTGAAACTAGATATGAATGTCGCGAAATGCTGAATTGATGCTATTATTATGGGGGGGAAAGATATCATATTAGGCTAAAACGGAGCTAGTGAGATATTTTTACTTTCTTCCTGAGCGAAAGTTTTTGGTAAGGCAGGCAGAAAACTTTACTAAGCAGGGAACCTGGGTACCACTAAAGGTGGGTGTTTCCTGCTGAGTTCGCTAAAAGATGAGCTATGGTACTACACTTACGAGAAACCATACAACAATGTTACGTACAAAATAGTGAGAGATTGGCATTGGATATTGGAGTCAGGTTAAATGTGTCAAATATTTGTGGTTTGGTTATCTGTTACTGATATTTATATTCAACACTAGGAAGATGCTTAGTTTAGGATTTTCTAAGGTTTTGTTCGTGAAAATGTCTGAGTCATTCATTACTACTTGGGTAATTGAGTTTTATTAACAGAAAGTTACAACTTTGCGAGTGTTTTATCTCCTCTTCTTCATCCTTGAAAGAAAGTAATGGTCGTGTACTTTGCTAGTCTCGATCTATCTTGTCATCTGATGTTGTTTCCTTAATGCATTTACTACTAGGACTCCTCTTATGTTTGAGGATAACTTAGCAGAAGTTGCTGCTTGCCATCTGAAGATGAATGACCTTATATATGTATCGGGACAACTCAGGGGTGATCCACCATCATCTGATCCTGTTCATAATCAAGCTAATTTTCAGGTACCAGTTTAGTTGCAGTAGTTCCTTTTTTTCCCTTACTTTACAGGGATCTGTTATTAGATGACGGAGGTAGAGATTTTCATGACTCTCTGGTTTTTTAAATTATGGAAAGAGATATGTGAAGCGTTCAGAATCTCTAATTACGCAGTTCCATGGGAAGGCAAAGTTCTGTGTGTGTTTGGCAATGACACTTAAGTTGTTTTTATAAGTATTCAATAATCATCTGGGCGACATACCTTCTCAAAGTCCATTTTTTTATATAAATAGATTTTCTTTTTGTAAAATCTCATACATTAGGAAAGAATGATTTTCTAGAAACTTTGTGAATTCCTTCAATTCTCTATAGATATATGTCATGATCCAGTAATATTGTAATTCGTATTATGTTTTGATATGCTTGTGCTTGCTTATCATAGCATACAATTTTCTTGTACTTGATGGTTGTTCTTCTTCTTGTAGTTTTTATTTTAATTTGAAGGCACAAAGTTAAAACGTATACTTTGACATTTCTAGGTTATGGTGCAGAATTTTCACTTTGTCCACTGCCCTGTGTCAGAAAAGGAAAATGATGCCTCAAGCAAAGACAGTGGCGCTGAATATGACATCAGTGGTATATACTTGCACCTTGACCTCAAACTTTTATGCGGTAATGTGCGTCATGATAGTTGGTTTATGTCGAGGTTTTTTTAAAATAATGGAAAGGAGGCATGAACGTGTACTAACATTAGAAAAATATATCTATTGGCATCAAATGTCATTTTTAGGTTTTGATGTTATTCAAGTTCTCATCAATTGGCTTCCTCATGAAATATTTACTACCGAGTCAAATCTATGAATACTTGATCAAGCTTTACTATGGGATCATTCATAATACTCTGTATGTAACTTTTCTATTTATTTTCTTGGACTGCAGTGGACATCATTTTTACTCTTAGGATTACTCTAATAAGCATGAAAAAAATGAAAACTCTATGAAATCTATAAATGGTAATTCATGCCAAAAGGATTGAAGCTATGAAGCTAAATCCTAGACACTTCCCAAATGTTAATTTCTCAAGGTATGCTATGGAAAAGAGCCTTCAACTACAACCTTCTTGTACGCTAGACTATTTGCATTATCCACATAAGCTTCCCACACAACCCTATAAGTGTATCAGTAGGCCCTGGCATAGATAAATACAAGGCTATACGTTTTCATTTTTTGAGTATTTTTTGGTAAAATGGAAGTAACTTAAACCAAGTGCTCCCCTCTAGAAATTTCATCGTGACAAAATTTCTTATAAAAAACACAAGAAAATGCAAGATGTTTTTTCGTGAAGGGATTTTACATCTCATATTTATATTATAAATAACTCTTTGTAAATTATAAATAAGTAAATTTCATATATTTTGCATCTTTTTCATGCCAACCAAATGGATCCTTAATGCCATTTTTTCCTAGTTGATTGATCATTTCTTGCATTATCTAGTATTGGATGGTATGGTTGGTCCTCATATAAACTTTGGTCAAATAGCTCTATAGATCCTTAGTGAGCTTTATCAGGGGATTTCTTGCATTTTTCTAACTAGTGGAAAGATGTGTATGTTTCTACTTTCAAGGCATTAATTACAACTTTTTAGGATTTTGATAGGAAGTTTAGTTAGAATTGAGTGTGAATTTTGGTTAAATGGATAAGATCTGTTCAATGAGTAATTAATAGCGTCCTGGAGTTTGTATTATTTTAATTTTCTTATTTAGATATTTTTATTATTGATCAAGATGATTTAGGAGCAATAATTTTTTCTCAGTTCTTTCTTAATGTTCTACTTTTTCCCTTGGCAGGGTGTATAATGTCGGTAACTAGTTGTATTAAATGGACAACTAGGCTTTTCTTTTACTCGGTTCTCTCTTGCCTTTCTTTTGTTAAGGAAAAATATTGCGCATCTTGGGGCCATCTCAGATGGCCAAAGGGAAATCTCTCACCGAGATCTTGCAAAGATGTGATTTTAGAGTTTTGAATTGAGAAGGGGAATTATATTGGGTGCTTTCATTGGATTTTTTGTCTCTGCTTGTTATTCCTCTTGTTTTCTTCTTTGAACTAAAACTATGATCATTATTCAAATTGTTTTATTTCTCATTTGAAGCGAGAGCTGTTCTGCCTGAATATGAAAGCATGTGGGTGGATCTTATATCAAATCCTGGGGAATGGCAGGATTACCGGAAGAAAAAGCTCGATGGATTAGTAATTGCTTCTCTAAGGATCATGAATATTTTATTTAATCTCACTACAATTGTATATTAATCATTTTTGAAATTTTAGGTTAACCCTAAGTTTCCAGACTTTAAACACAAAACCACCAAACAATCTTTATGGATTGACCGAGCTCCAAAACAGGTCCTGAAACAGCTGGACAAACTTGAATTTGATGTGGCAGTTGCCCCACAAAATAAAACATATTCCCAGTTGGGTGAGTATGAATCTAACTACTTTACAGAGGTTCATTTCATATGATGTTTGTTGGTGTATACAACTTGATATTGATATTTCCGTTGGTTTGGAATCTGCTTCAATCTTTGATTAATAGTTCATTCTGCCCTCCAAAAAGGAGAAAAAAATGATGTGCACAGGTGGATCACTTAAATCCGGATGGTGTTTTATCTTGCTTATAACAATTTGAAGATGCTAAACTATAACACAAATAAAACAATGACGTTGCTAATTTGAGGGCTAAATTGTTTCCAGCATGTATTGTGGATGAAGGATGTGCTGTTCATTCTTATTTTTTATGCTATGTTGTTAGATCTGGTGTGTGAGTGTGAGTGGTAAAAAGGTCACAAGTCCAAGATGTAGGCCATTTCTACTGATAGCTGAAATAAAGAGGTTGCTTAGATCACATCTGCAACAGCAGAATTGAGTATCCCCCACTTGGTTTGAAGTACTCCCATTAGGAAATTGATGAAGTTTCAGCTGAATTTAATCTGTCAAACTCTTCTATTTTTATTGCTAAAATAATCTAAAGTAATTGAAGAGAATAATTTTACTAAACCATAGTGGTGACTTAGATCAATATTCAGACAATCCTTATTGCCATTAAGGGGCTTCTTATGGTGGAACCCTCATACGTAGAGGTCTCAAAGCCTCAAACCTAGAATTTGCAACCATTTGGTTTTGCGGTTCTGTTTTTATCTAGTAAAGGAATCATGGGTGGAGAGTAGAAACATTGAGTTGCAGAAGAAAATGTAATGTTGAGCTGCAGCATTTCGTGCATTTTACTATCTTCTTAATTGATGAAAATGCGAATGGCTTTGCACAGGAGTTGCAACCATAACGGTGCAGACTGATGGCATTCCTTGTTAATAATATATATACATATCTGGCAGAGATAACTCCAATTGCCACCTACTACTTGCTGTAGAGAATTTAAGCAGCATTAATGTAGCTAAGTTCATTTTAAGTGTGTGTTGGTAGCTGCCTACGGATTTTAGAAGTGTCTTTGGCCTATGAAGGTGATTGCTTTTCAATACTCTTGCAGATGAACTGTGGGTAAATTTTATGGAAAACCCTGATGAATGGTGGGACAAGCGAGCATCTAAGGTAGAGTGCTCAGACATTTTACAGCTGTTTGCTATTTTTAAAATACCTTATTTGCACTTGTTAAAACATGTTTGTAGATGTTTGCCGTTTGCGAAAATTGATTGACCTACATAAGATTAGATGACACCATATTATGCACTTCGTGTTTTAGAAGTAAAAGAGAGTTAGCCAAATCACACAGTGCATGAAGTGCTTTTTGGGGATTCCACTTATTAACATTTTATTTCCTCTGCCCTTGTTTTTAATTTGTATTTTAGGCCAGCAAGAAACATCCTGATTTTAAACATAAGGTTACTGGCAAAGCATTGTGGATAGACTCTTCGCCGTCTTGGGTGCTTTGCAAACTCCCTTCCTTGAAAACACAACAAAATCTTGACTGGAAGTGACAAGCCATGATTGCAGGGCAAAAAGCTGTTGATTCCTGTAAAGTTTAACTGGACTTTTTTCTTAACCTCCAAACATAACGCTGAGCTGAGCTGATAACAAATATAGCTTCTACGCCTCTTAGGTATTCATTTGAGGGGTGATGTGGAAGGAAGAGATGTTTTATCTGTATGGAGATGGTAAATGTTCTGAGGAGCCGCTTTCCATGCGCAGCCAAATTACTTAGTGTTGGCAAGCTTGAACTTCGTTTAAGTTAATCCAAGCTCCATTTTTGGATTAGTTCAATGCACCTTGTATTGGGTTGCATATGTTTTTTTATGTGAGATACGAACTGTTTCCTTAAGTTGAACCATATTGCTTTGTCTGGTTGTGATACCATTCTTAAACTTGTTCAGTCTGACTCAGTCGTGTGTGTTTGGGCAAATGTTAAATAATATCTTCTTGCAATCTGATTGAGCTTGCTGATGGGATTTTAGTTTTTACAGTCTAAAATTTATGTTTTTCTCAATGAAAGTTTAAACTTTTCTTTTTTTGTCCCAGTTGCTGGTGCGGGTTGCCTACGAAAAAACCTGAGTTATATAGGTACCTTTTTTCAGGGTCGACATCTACGCATCATTCAAATTATAATTCTTGTGTCACATTGTCCATCTATTTCGTCCACACCATATTTCATACTAATCAGCATATTCGCTCCCAAGTCATTTACAAAGTAGTAGGAACATACAGGAAGAACTAAAGTAGAAATACAAGGCTTATAGCGAGCACTACCAAATAAGAAAGGCAAGTACATATATATTATTATACACGATAAGATTGCATCAGAAAAACGCACAGCTCGGGAGGACCAGCAACAAGTGCTTTATTTAGTAAAACCTCTCCTCAGATGATGCTTCTTACCACACTAAAACTGGGCAGTCCAGACTCCAGGCCACTGCATTATACACTAAGCATGTGCTAAAGCATTCTCGCCAGAAAACGGCCCAGAAGTCATGCAAACATCAACGAACTTGTCTGAACCAAGTTCCCCTCCCTTTACTTTCACCTCGCTTACATATTTGCCAGTGTAATCCACGTAAGTATATTTCTGCTTAGTTGTGCTCGACCCAGAAAGAACCGAGTTATTTTGAACAAGCATCTGCCCTTCGGCCTTCTGCTTATTTTGAAGAGAACTTGAAAACTCTTCGATGGGCAAAGTAAGGGTGGAGACATCTCTCATCTCATTGGACAATTCGGTCTCCACTTTATCGGTACAACTTGCTCCAGGCTTTGTTGAACTTTCCAGTTCAAAGGTATACCTAGTTCTTTGCTTCAACTGAGCAAACAACCGCTCCGAGTATGCCGTAAGTCTCACATCTGTTGTAGCCTCGGCTATCTGTTCGGCCTCTTTCTCGCCGCCATCCTTCTTGATTTTAATCTTGTTCTTGAACCGTAGCTCATTAATCACATGGGTGGTAATGCTCCCAAAACTCGAGTTCACCCATCCGGAAAATTGGGTTTTGTGCTTAACCTTAGTCTTGAACTTCCCATTGATCGAGTCCTTCACCTTATACTTCTTAGAAACTTGCAATGCAGGAGCATCGTATTGAACCAGCTGGGCATGAACTTGGGACGAATTATGGTCCAACCACAGGTGCAAATTCGCATCCACAAGCCAGAACTGGGTCGCATCTTCAACTCCAATGCTCACTGTATGAGGCTTCCCATCCAACAACATCCCCAAGAACGGCGTCAGCTCGAGTTTATACGACGGAACATCGAAGGTCCCAATGCCCATAACTGGCTCCCAGAACAGTGGATTGATCCCTTCGGCGTAAATAACAGGAAAAGGCACCACAGAGCCAACGTACTTCCCATCAATCCCCGCGAAAACCCGTCGGAAAGCGCCCTTGCCGTGCCCGCCGGGGAGAATATCCGGCGGGTTGGCATACCAGAGCTCATCGTCCGAATGGAAGGACACGAAAATCTCCAATCTAGCCTGGTAAGTGTTCAGGGGGATTTCCACACTCTTGCTAAGCACATCCGATGAGGTGATGATCTTGAACCAGAATCCATCACTCCCATTTGATGAAATGGGGATGACCAAATCAGCTGGTTTGTTTGAGAAAGTCGCCCTCCCCCCTTCCTGCTCTGGACCACTTTGGCGCACAGACTCCACTTCCCCAACAACATCATCAACTCCTCTGTTCTGTAAATACCCTAATTCCTTACCTTTTACAGCACTTTCCCCTAACAATTTCACCAATTCTTTCTTCTCATCATCATGCAAATCACCATCCAATTCGTCGTCAAAATCATCCTCATCTCCATGTTCATCGCAACTCAGTTTCCCCAATTTCTGAAACCCTTCTCCGTCATATACCCCAAGTTTGCTATCTGTTGCTGTGTTGCTGGTCTCGACGTAGTAAAACAAGGAGATGTTGAGGTGGTAGACACCTGTGTAGACCTCGTCTACGGCGTTCTCCAGCATGACGGCGAGCGTGGCGTTGGAACGCCGGAGCACCGCCGAGTAAGCGGTGGCGTCCTTCCGGACCACCCAGAACCCGCCGCCGGCAGCCGGCCGGGCGGTGCTGGTGCGGAGCAGCTCCACGCCGTCGAGCCACACGGCGGCGATGCGGGAGCGCTGCGGGCCGCTGCAGGCGGCTGATAGCTCGAGCGCGACGGCGTACCAGGGGCCGGGGCAGTCGTCCGGCGGGGAGTGCGCCGCCGCGGCCGGGGGGAGGCCGGAGGTGTTGGCGAAGGAGTGGGAGAAGACGGCGGCCGAGCAGGTCGGGGTGAGGCCGTCAGTGAGGAGGGGGCGAGTGATCTCGATGTACTTGACCGGGCCGTATCCGGCGGAGCCACGGGGGAGGTGGTCGGCGGCGGTGGCGGCGCCAGCGCCGGCTAGGAGGAAGCAGAGGAGGATGATGGAGGGCATTTTGGTCATTGGGATGGAGAGGAAATTGCCGCGAAATGGGATGACAGTGTTTGGATGGGAAATAAATAGACGAAGACATGTCGCAAATTTACTGATTTGATCGTCAATCATTAGATTTGTGACACGCGTAAGACGTGGGCCTTGCCAATCTATAATTTGACGGCGTATATGTACTTCTTGTTTTGAATAACTGATCAGGCATGGGAATGTCTCCTGTATGACTGAGAAAACTAATTGGTAAGTAAATACATGAAACCGATGGTGTTTGATTTCTAAGGTTTTGCAACAGGAAGTAAAAAAAAACAAAGGTGTTTTTCATTTGATGTTAAAGTCTGACATGCATATATGCCTCGCCTGGAACGGTGTGGTTCCTGTGAAGCTATTACCTTCTTCCACGAATTTCATTATAATAAACATCCAAAGCGGATGATGATGTATCTCCTTTAAAGTCTTTTTCATGGGGAATCCTCATCTCTTTAGTTGCAAATTCTGGGAATGCCCCTTTTTGCAATTACAGATCTTTTCCCTCGATGATCTGTTTAGATTATATTAATAAAAAAAAGGAGAAAATAAAAAATAGATTTTTGAAAAAGAAAACAAAAAGAAATTGATTTTTTGATGAATTGGTGTGGTGTGTTTGGTCATGTAGAAAAGAAAACAAAAATCCTATCTATTAATATTGGACTGCCCACTTTCTTTCTTTTTCTTAGAAAAATATTTGTGAGTACTATCCCTCTTAGGGCCCACCCGCGTGGCGGAAATTGATTTCTTTTTTATATGAAGATCGTTTTTTAAATCCCCCCACCCCCTCTCGTTTCTTTCAAACTGAACGGGCCAAGGAATGATCATCTTCAGGCACTGAGATGTAGACCAGGTTTGTAATCAATGGTTTGGCATCGGCAACACGGTGCATCTGAGAAACAGATGCCTCTACCAGTTTTCAAACAGCTCATTTATAGAGTAGCTCGAGGAAAAACTTATAGCCTGTCAACTGTCAATTGTATCTCATACTCCCACATCGCTGTATACGTGCGTGTCTAACTCATACTTATCAAGGAATCGATGACGCCCCAAACCAAACGTGATGGGACGGAGCGGTTTGGCTCTTAATGGGCCAAGGAAAGTCCCCGGGCCGTTTACCCTAGAGATAGGGCTCTCCGGTAGGAGAGCATTTCAAACTCATTGGGCCCTGTCCTCTCTCCTCTGTTGGTGAAAAGGATGGGGGCTGAGACTAGTGCGGAGCCCAGAAAGGTCTAATGGGCTTGGAACCTTTGGCCAAATTACACAGTTATCCGCTCAGTCCTTGATAGGACCAACAGAACGGGGCTTACGTTCCCTTCACACCTTTTTTATTACAGCTAATGTAAATTAATTAATTTCATACATAATTTTATTCAAATTAAAATTACTTGCACTTATATTAATTTTCCATGATTAATATGGATGTGTGCGAAGATTTCATTACCACCATGTTCTACTTACATAGGTTGGATTTACGGGGCATGAACTGTTCATCCATAATGTCTACTAAGAGGCTCGTCCTTTTCTACCACTACGAACGCTGTGATCAAAGAGGAAGAACCTGTGTAGACTGTATTTCAAATGCTATTAAGATTATATACTTACCATAGTTTTCTCTCAAAAGGGGGTAATTAGCTACTAGGATTTATGGTTAATATGAAACTGGCAGATACATTGGCCAAGTGAACTGTACAAGAACGCATGCAGTCAAATAAATATTGGACGAGAAAATAAAAGGAAACAATCAACATCAAAATCTAGCCAAAAGGCATTACGAAACTGTACGATGCCCGCCGGACTAATGGGTCGAGCAGTGCGGCCACCCAGAATCGTATGTTCACTCACGTTGCCGCACACATGCAGTCTCTCTTGCTGCGGGAAGTTCTGTCCCGTAAGTAATTCATATGGTATAGTTGCATGAATCGGAATCGGTTTTTCAAAGAGTTGAAAATGAAATCAGTCTAAATTGGCCAAGAATCGGTTTTCTTGAATCGATTCAGGAATTTGTCTAAATCGGTCGGAATCAGAATCGGTCCGAATCGGTTATATAAAAAATTTGATGTTAATATTTTGATATTATTGTATTATTATAGTTTATGCTACTTTTTAATATTTTTTAGATTTTTTTAAAATTATTTGAAATTAATTATTATTTTTTACTCGAGTCAACTTTTAATTACGAAAATATCACCATTTTCCCCCCACCTCCACCCGTTCACCACCGCCGCAGCCG